>JABYQS010000331.1:0-29927 GCA_022592435.1 Cerioporus squamosus
GCCACGTCACAACACTCGAAGGCACCTCTCCCACAGCATCATAGTTCATAGAAGAGGTTTAGGCCCACCCTATGGCATAGCTTAAGTCCCCAGTTATATCTGGTAGCTTGAACCAAACGACGTACATTGTCTTTGACACGACTTGAACCGCGTCTGAGAACACCCCGGCCAAACTTGGAGGCTACGTTGGGGAGTTCACTGTATAGGGAGCGGTTGGGTGTGCGAAAGCAACTAATGCTTAGCTCTTGAGTATATAGTTACATGTAGTTGCACTGCACGTATGTTGTCTGAAGTTCCAAGTCAAGGTGGTAAGTATCGGAAAGACAGCCACGTGGCATCCGGTCCGAACCTCCAACGGGGCGCCTCTCTGCGAGGTCGGGGACTGCCTCCTCATCCTCTCAATATCTACGGTTTCTGCCGAAATAGTACCCTCCTCCTCCTCAACTTTCACCTTTTCTTCTTCTGCCTCTCCAAATCATCTGTAACCTGGCCCTCTGTTTGATGCTCAATAGGCTCCTTGATTTCATGGACCATGTATGTGTTCTCATTGTGACTACGAGCCATGGGCAGGCTTCTATGGCGGATGTGCTTTCCAGCACGGGCCCAGTGACAAGCGAGTAAGTAACCCGACTACATAAGTGCTACTGGAGTCTGGAAGAACTCCGACTACCAATAGCGCAAGCAACACCGTGATGGATGTGAGGCAGCCGTAGCTAGAAGGGGAAGAGAAGGCTCAGTCTGGTGAGTTCCTCCGTTCCGGTCAAACGTTCGTCGTCAACGGTGACATTGAGGGGCGTGCTTCCGTCGTTGAATTGAAGGGTCAGACGAGAAGTCGTATTGTAAGGCGGCCACTGCACTCCGGTCTGGCCATTTGGGTCGAGATGATTCACGAAGCGGACGAAGTAATCTGTCATGTCGCCTGGTCCGAGCACATTAAACAGGTCGCTCGCGTGCACCTAGTACGTACCAATCAGTTGTCGCGAAGAGCGAGAGCTGAAAGAATACTCACATTTCCTAGAACCGGGTAGCCCCCTTGCGCATAGACTGTCAGGACATGCATTGGTGAGTCGGTGAGCAGTACGAGCATAGCGATAAGCAGAGCCCTCACGGAAGTTGTACACGTCCTTCTTCTGCGAAGTGTTATTGAGGAGGAGCCGGCGGGGAGCGTGGAAGCCCCAGTCGCCCTGCACCGCTGCTATGCGCTTGTACTGCGGCGTGAACGCGTTCCCATGCCCGGTGTCGAAGGGAGACCCTGCCGCCGGATCGGACGGATAGAGTTTCAGAAGCGCGTCCATGTCCGAGACGGTCGATCCAGGGAACCATTCTTGAGATACGTAGCTCGTGAAGTCGCCGTCCGTACTAGTGTCCCGACGAGGGTCAGTATAGCTGAAGATCTTGACGATTTGAAAAATCTTACGTGACGTTGAAACTCCCGAGGGAGAACAGCGTGCCCTCGTCCTTTACGTCTCCTATATTATGGTCGGAGACAGTCAGAGCCTGATCAGATGGGGCGATGGGGTTGCACAAGCTCACCTATGATGTAGGGATTATCTGCAATGTGGCCGTTGAGCGCGAGTTGCTGAGGTGGTCCCGTGAGGAACACTCCGTCCGCGCGAGGCATGTACATAGTCGCAACGCCCTATCAAAGAAGTCAAGGTATGTCCACCATGATCACAAAGGATCATGCTCACAGAGTATCCCAACCCGTTCTGAATCTTGCTTGCAGCGGCACTCAGTCTCCCTGCCGAGACACCCCGCAAGCACGCAAGGCTATCCGACGCATTTGAGCATCCGACCTCTCCCAGGATGACGTCGTACGTCTGCTGCAGGTCGGAGGTATTGGTACCCGTAGGCAGGGCAGACCCAGAGCTCATGATGGCCGCTCGAAAGAGCCCTTCGGTGTTCCCGCCGTTGGTCGCCATATGCATGAACACCGACATCGCGCCGGCACTCTCCCCCCAGCTGCGCTACCTGTTAGCTATCGGAGCCGAGTGAAGATGTTGAGGAAGAGAGAGGTACGTACATGGTGACTTTGTTGGGATCTCCACCAAATGATGCGATGTAATTGTTTGTCCAACGAAGAGCGGCGCGTTCTGCCAAGGGGAAAGGTGAGACGGTTCACTTGCGGTATACGCGATGCATACTCACGATCCTGAAGACCTAGGTTTGCGACACCATCCTTCTTCATTTCTTCGCCTCCGAGGAAGCCAAACACGTTGAGGCTGACAAGTCACAGCTTCAGCCGAGAGCAGCAGTCGAAGGAAGGACCAAACAATACCGATAGTTCAAGGCCACCCAGATGACGGGCTCGTTTAGTTCGACGGACCTCTTCACGACAGCCGAGCCGTTGTACAGGGAGCTGAGATCGGATGCAAGTGAGTGAGGCTCGAGCATCCACGAGATTCATGGCAATGATGACTTACATTGCGTTCGATCCATAGGAGAACGCCCCACCATGGATCCACTGCGTCCGACGTTAGCATGCTGTGGCTCGCGGTGGGTGAAGCATATCGGCGGAAGGACGTACGAAAAGGACGGGAAGCTTCGCGTCAGCGGAGACGTTCTCGGGGCGGACGACGTTGATGTACAAGCCTTCATGAAGACGGAAAAGTTAGAGGCATGAACCACGAGCCCCATTCGACGAGGAATCCGACTACTCACAGTCTTCACTCTGAGTCACGTTCGCACCTTGGCCCGCCACGGCAACCAACGGCCCTGCGACCTCCAGGACCTCGGCCGGCAGACCCGGAGGCAGTTGCAGGCCTTGCTGGAAGCACTGGTTCCCCAGGGCAGTCGCGTCCACCGTCCCCGTATAGGTGTCGATTGCACGCGGAAGACGGAACCGAAGGTCACCAACCCTACAGTGAGTACTGGTGAGTGGAAAGACATCGAGGATCGGGACGTCACTCACGGAGGCTGCGCATAAGGTATGCCAAGGAAGCTTTCGACACTGTCGTTCGCCGTGCCGATTACACGGGCCTGGTCAAGCTGTACTTCGGGACCGCTCGCATGTGCTGGGCCAGCTGGACCAGCTCGGGCTCGATATGAAAGCAAGCATGGACAGAGAAGGGCGAGTATTGTGATGGATAGCATGTCGCTGGTGTGGACTCAAAATATTTCAGATGCTTGTGCAGGCTTTCGGAGGCACCTATATGTACATATCCCACAGCGTTAGACGGGTGCGGTTCCGTCGCAGGAGGTTCGGAGTGCACCCATAGGTTGCAAATACGCGCTACGCCGGCGTCGGAACGGAGACTAGGTTGACGCGCGGGTGCGGTCTCAGTTCACAGGCTCGCGCTCCGGGATTCAATGCGTGAGTCTCTCCACGCACCCTTTGACAGGGTTCATCTTATCTGCGAGACGGCACGGCTGCGTAACCAAAATATGCCTTCAATGATGCCAGTGATCACATAGTACAATCAATCAGTTGTCCTGCCAGGTGAACCGCAGGCCGAGGTCGAAGAGTGCGCTCGTCCCAGCAAGACGCTCGGTGTCTGCTGTGACATTGACCGGGGTGCTTCCGTCGTTGAACTGGAGGGTCTTCCGAGAAGAGGTATCGTATCGCGGCCACTGCACGCCAGACTTGCCGTTCGGATCGAGACGGCGGACAAAGCGAATGAAGTAGTCCGTCATATCTCCGGGACCGAACGCATTGAAGAGGTCGGTGCCGTGCGCCTGTGTCAGATTGTAGTTAGCGAAAGGCTCCGCTGATGGGAGAGCTAGAGCTATGCACTGACAACACCTAGACCTGGGACGAACTTGCGCGCGCTCACTGGAAAGCGTCAAGAAGTGGTCAGTTGTTTCGCGCAGCCTCGGGAGACGGCGAGATACGCACAGAAGTTATATGCGGCTTGCGTCGACGAGAGCCTCTCAAGAAGGTGGCGGCGACCAGCATGGAAGAAATCCCCTTCTATAGCCGCAATCCGCTTGTATTCAGGCGTGAACGCGTTCAGTTTGCCTGTGCCGAATGGCGAGCCGGCCGCAGGGTCAGAAGGGTACAGCTTCAGGATTGTCTCGATATCGCTGGAAGACGCGCCGGGGAACCAGAACGTCCTGAGATAGCTTACGAGCTCTTGCTCCGTTCTGAAGGTTTGCGTCAGTTCAGGCGAAGTCTACCCAAGTTCCTAACCAACCCACGTTATGTTGAGGTTTCCGACTGAGAACAGGGTGCCTTCGTCTCGGACATCACCTGCGAAAGATATCTGCGTCAGCCCAGTGAGGCGTTGCACACAGGGAAACCTACCGATGATGAAAGGCACATTTGCGGCCTTCCCATGCACCGCGAGTTGTTCAGGAGGCTGCGTGACGAAGACACCATCCCCGCGAGGCAGCCATGGCGAACCTGCAAGGCCCTATGATGCTCGTTAGGCCTTCTCGTCTCTGGAAACAAGCCTCAGCGATGCACCCACCTTGAACCCAGTAACGGCACCAGTCAGGTTGGCGGCCGCAAGGAGGCTATCCGCAGACACCGTCCGCAGGCAAGCCAGGCTGTCTGTCGCATTCGAGCATCCAACCTGCTGAACGACGAAGTCATATGTGTGCTGAAGGTCAGAGATGTCCCCGGTGGGAGTCGAGGTGCCTGAATTCATGATGCCGCCGCGGAAGAGGCCTTCGGGATTCCCGTTGTTGGCGAACAAGTGGAAGAACACCGACGAAGAACCTGCGCTCTCTCCCCAGCTACATCGAGGCAAATTTGGTCAGAATTCTAGACACTATCCCGCATTAGATGGAGTAGCTCACATGGTGACTTTCGTAGGATCGCCTCCGAAGAACGGGATGAACTTCTGCACCCAACGAAGCGCCGTTCGTTCTGTGGACGTGTCAATCGCTTCTCTCGGTTTCAATATCAGGGAGGATAACGCTCACGATCCTGCAGGCCCAGGTTACCGATTCCAGCTTCCTTTACCTCTCGACCTCCAAGGAACCCGAAGACATGGAGGCTGGCGAGCGAACATGAGAGACATGTACGCATGTACGCTCGAAGTTAGTCGAGTTCCGTACCGGTAGTTCACGGCAACGAATATCACGGGTTCGCCGATGTTGATGGACCTCTGAACTATCGCCGTGCCGTTGTATCCCGGCCTGTAAGCGCAAGGTCCAAGGTTAGCAACAGGAACTTTGTTGAGAAGCATCCGCCTGCACTCACATGGCGTTCGATCCACCTGAGAACCCGCCTCCATAGATCCACTTGACGTAGTACTGAGATGAGCGATATACGACGCGATGGATGCGGTCGAAGAGACGTACAAACAGAACCGGAAGCTTCGCATCCGCTGATACATTGGCAGGGCGGATGATGTTCAGGTTAAGACCTTGTGTTGCAAGCAGGGTGAGCCGGGATGACCTAGTCGACGGGGACCGCGTGGGTCAACTCACAGTCCTCGCTCTGTGGCACGCTACCGTTTTGCGAAAGCAGCGGGCTCAAGGCCAGGACGCCCAGCACTATCTCAGGCGGTATGTTGGAGGGGAGTGGGGAGCTCTGTTGGAAGCACTGGTTCCCGAAAGATGTCGCGTCGACGGTCCCATTGTAGGAGTCAAGTAACTGGGGAAGACGCAGACGGAGCTCGCCAAGTCTGTAGGTCATATTCAGCTATTCATTCATAGTGTGCTACATACTGCGATATAAAGTGGCCACTCACGGAGGTTGCGCGTATGGAATACCCAAGAACTTCTCGACAGCACCTTCGACAGTGCCGACTACGTTCGCTTGTCCTACTTTTACTGTGTTGGTGACATCGTGAGCCTGGTCTGCCGCCCTGGCAACCCAGACACAGAGCAAAAGGCCTAGGGCGTGAGTGAGGATGACCATGTCAGTTCGCCACGCGTCTCAGAAGCTGTTCGAGACACAGGGACAAAGGCGGGCATTCGTATAGCGCTATATATCAGGACGTCGGGAGCCGACTATGGCGAGTACGATCACGGGCCACCCATAGCCGTTCGGCCACTGATGACGAGTCCTGTATTTCGAACTACTGCCAACAGAGGAGATGCTTGCATGAATAAGCAGGTGATGATCGCGCAACTTCGCGGCAATTGGCCACACTTTGGAGGAAGAGGGCGGCGGCTTTAAGCGCGAGTCATCCGCATCACCTCCTATCACCTCGTGCCGGATCCGCTGACCTGACTGCGGCGCATGTGCCGAATTCGTCGTAGGCCGCGCAGACACCGCGATGATTTGAAGAGACGGAGTGTGAGTATCCATCCAGTTTGGCCTGCTGAGTATGAGCACGTGTGGAGAAAGGGGGTGTCCGACGGAATTCTGGCGAATGGCGAGTACCCACTTAATATTCCGGTCGATCACCATGTGTCAATGTCATGGACTTTGAAGCAGTTCCTCAGCTGCAGATGCACGTCGCGTCATTGCGCTAGACTGCGCGCCACCACCCGGGACCCGGAGAAGATACTTGAATATCCTACCGCAGGCTACCGGTCGCCGGGAGGCGAGTGTATAATTAGGAGGTAGACTGAGCGAAATGAGCTCTCTTGACCCGGCGAGTCGCTGATCATCGACGCCAATGCTGAGAGGCACAAGCTGACTCTGCGAGCTAGTGTTGAGTATCTTAACCTCTGCTCTGGAGGCCTAGGACCTACCGGTAGTTGACAGCGACATAAATAACTGGCTGGCCAATATCTATGGACCTCTGCACGATTGCTGTACCGTTATGCAGCGGCCTATATCCGTTGTCAGTAACTATCAGGTAGAACTTACGACGAAACTCACGTCGCATTCGATCCCACTGCGAACGAGCTGCCGTAGATCCACTGGATGCGTAGCAGTCAGTGTCGTCGAACTCTCCCGAGTATTATCGAGTATTAGAGGGTGCTCACAAACAGAACAGGCAGCTTGGCGTCTGCCGATATATTCACAGGGCGAATGATGGTCAAGTTTAGGCCTACAGAGTCCAGACAGTGAGTGGACTCTCCAGAGGGAGACGTCTGAAGTGCAAATGTTACTCACAGTCCTCGCTCTGGGGCACGGTCGGGCGAATGGCGAATCGTCCGAAGTACGGTCCGATGACCTGGAGGACTTCGGGAGGCAATTTCGAACCAAACGCAAGGCTTTGCTGGATGCATTGGTTCTCGAACGCGGTGGCGTTGACGGTGCCTTTGTAAAGAGTCGACGCGTCGAGGGAGACGAAACCGGAGAGCTCCTACGCTACACGTGGAGGTTCAGCATTGCACTATCCCGGGAATCTGGTATGACGAGACGGATGAGAACTCACCGAGGTTGAGCGTACGGGATCCCTAGAAAGCTCTCAATTGAGCCGTGCGCTCATCCGAGCACGTTTGCGTGATCTAGCTGCACATGGAGACTGGTATTTCCCAGACTGAACTGCTGAACCTGGGGTTCCAGGGAAGAAACCAAGAGAGCAAGAGTACACGAAGGCTCGCGCCAGAGAGCTCGAGGAGCATGTCCTGTAGTGTAGATGGTGATAATGCGATTAATGAAGATTAGCAACACTTATAAGTATGAGCGCGCCAGCGATCGGGCGGCGGAGTCACAACGGCGGGACCGTCGCTTCTTCCCATACCGAGCGGGAGCGGGCAGCCCACTCGTCGCACCTGGAAGTCGAAAAAGGAAGAAACGTTGCACGTGCACAGCAATGCAACACGGACTGGAGGTCTGTGAGACCGACTCGGAAGACACATCTCTGGTACTGAACGTCCGGCATCAGTGCGTGAATCACGACGAGCGAGGTTGACTCACAATACCGCGCGCAAGTGAATCCAGCGCTCAATCTACACAGGACGCCGATGGTTTCGAGGGGGGAACAATACTGGATGACAGCACGTATTGAGGAAACGTACATAGGTATGCCTGATCGAGCAGGAACAACGCCGTTGTGCAGCACTAATGCATGGAACCCTGTCTACGACAACACTCCGCGCACGCGCCGTTGAGCTTCCCACTAGAGAGGGAACCGCAGAGCCAGGGAGTTGAGCTCTTCAGTACCCGCGAGCCGCTCATCGTCGACCGTGACATTGAGCGGCACGGTGCCATCGTTGAATTGAAGAGTCGAGCGAGCCGACGTGTTGTACCGAGGCCACTGCACCCCGGTCGGTCCATTCGGGTTGAGATCATGGACGAAGCGAATGAAGTAGTCCGTCATGTCCCCGGGGCCGAAGGCGTTGATGAGGTCACTGCCATGAAACTGTATGGAGTATGTGAGAATCTGAACGTTGGAGCCACTGTAGATATGATTCGAATCACTCACGTCGCCTATGCCGGTGAAGTTCCCCCGTGCGCTCACTGACAAATCCATCAGTATCTCCCGCACGTCGATTGGAAGGCTCGGAAAGCGAGGAACTCACGGAAGTTATATGCGGTCCTCTTGGATGAGACCTCGTCGAGAAAGAGACGACGAGGCCCAAAAAAGAACCAATCTCCAAACACCGCGGCCAATCGCTTATACTGTGTGGAGAACGCATTGGCGTCCCCTGTGTCGAAAGGAGAGCCCGCTGCAGGGTCCGAAGGGTAGAGCTCGAGTAGGGTGTGGAGATCCGCGGGAGTTGCGCCAGGGAGCAAGAAGCGAGTAACGTAGCTCATGAACTCCTCATCGTTGGCACTGGAAATCCGTGAGCGTCCAGAAGGCTGATAGAAGGAAGAGGACGCACGTGGAGTTCAGGCCGTCGAACACGAATATAGTACCTTCGTCCTTGACGTCGCCTGGAAGAGCACCTCAGCAAGTGATATGCGACGCAGCGATGTGAACCATACCAGTGATGAGCGGTACGTTGGCAACCTTCCCTCTCGAAGGGAGATACATAGGCGGCATCGTGATGAAGGAGTCGTCTACGCGAGGCAGGAATGGGTTGTTGTCGTTTGGAGCGATCTTCGCTGCGGTTAGCAAGCTGTCTGCGGGAGCAGAGCGCAGACAGGCCAGGGTATTCGTGGCGTTCGCACACCCAACGTGGTCAACCACGAAGTCGTACGTCCCCTGAACCTCGGTGATATCCCGAGTGGGCACAGAAGTGCCCGAGTTCATGATAGCGGCTCGGAATAGGCCCGTGGGGTCGCCGTTATTCACATAGAGGTGGAGGAAAACAGAAAGAGCACCTGCGCTCTCGCCCCAGCTGTGGGACCTCTCATCAGCGCCCACTATGTTGATCTGACCGGAGAAGCTCACATCGTGACCTTGGAAGGATCTCCTCCAAAGGAGCGGATAAATGTGTTGACCCATCGAAGAGCGGTGCGCTCTGACAGCAATCGTCAGTATCAGGCTCGGGAAGACCTGGGAATCAGACCAGCGACTCACGATCATGAAGACCCAAGTTCCCGACGCCAGCTGCCTTGACCTCCTCTCCACCCAGAAATCCGAAGACGTGCAGACTGGGGGTCGCACATCACCCCGAGGAACCTGAGAAGAGAAAGCACGAGTACTAACCGATAGTTCAAGGCGACGTATATAACAGGCTTGCTGAGCTCGATGGACCTCTGCACGATGGCGGTACCATTGTAGGCGAGCCTACGGGACTAGTGAGCAGCGATTTTGCGCGACACTAACCGAGACTCACATCGCATTGGAACCGTCGGTGAAGCTACCTCCGTAGATCCACTACACACGTCGTTCAGTGTCGGAACACCCGATATCATTGCTGACGACTCACGAAAAGGACAGGGAGCTTTGCGTCCGCAGACACGTTCGCTGGACGGACGACGTTGAGGTACAAACCTAATTATACGACGGAGGTCAGTTCACAGCCGGCGACATCATTGAATATCAGCCACTTACAGTCTTCACTCTCTGTTACGTTCGCTGTGGCAGAAGAAGCCGCAATAAACGGCTCCAATGCCTGCAGAACCTCGGGAGGGAACTCCGCAAGAGTATCCGCCGCTTGCTGGAGGCATGGGTGCCCATAGGTGGTGGCGTTTAGCGTGCCATGGTAGTTCTCGATCAGGCGAGGTAACCGCAGGCGAAGGTCTCCAACGCTGCATGCGTCAATGTCAGCGTGCACCTTCGACAATAGGTATGACACTCACGGAGGCTCCGCGTAAGGAATCCCGAGGAAACTCTCGACTGCACCATTTCTGGCACCGATCACAGTTGCATGACCGAGCTGGACAGTTGGAGTTGTATGGTTTGAGCTGGGAGGCACGGTCGCCACGACGACCACCGAGGTGCGCAGAAGAGACAGGAAGACGGCCGACAAGAGAGCTTTCATCGTGTTCTTCGTCAGCGACCGTGGTCTTGTAGATGTGCAGTACTAGTTGGGAGGAGTTATATGCTCGAATGAGCGCCGCAGCACGTCACGGCCGGAGGTTCGAGTCATCTTCCATGACAGCCCCATGGTCGCGATTGGTAGCTGACTTGATCATTTTGACGAGGCGGGATCGTAAGCCGCGACGCACGGGAGGATATGAATGGAAGCGATATATAGCAAGGCCTGACTTATCTCAGCTCAGCGAGTACACTCGCACGCCGCCGACGCTGAAGAACTGTTTCAGGCTGAAGCAGTGCTGAGATGGGAGACGAAATCTCACTTTCCAGTTGCAATCAGCCGATATGGCTATTATTGTCGACATTGAATCTTGCGCCCTGACAAAGTATCAGGAGCCCTTACGGCCTCGTGATGTCGTATTGACACGTGTGTCCAACTTGCACCGGGGACTGTCTCGGCTCTTCTGTGAGTCACCGAGCAGAGTGATTTCGAGGCGCCAGTAAGGCTGCTGAGATAGCCTGCGCAAAAATAACTATACGTACATCCAGATCAGTTCGCGAGCATGAGTTCCGGAGAGCAGTAAGACCATCCACGCACTGAAGTCTGGTCTAGCCTGGTGCGGTTAGTGCGGTGGAGAGAAGAGAAAAGATCGCGCCCGGGAATGCCCGGGACTGGCTATTATACGTTTCCCACGCTACCACTCTATACTGGACGCTCTCTAATATTACCTCTTCCTCCTCCTCTCCAAGAATTAAGTCTACTTACTTACCGGCCGACGCTTTAGACTGTGTATCAGTACATTAGCAGTACGACATAGTAACATAGCGATAATCTGCTATTAATCCAACGTAAGATAACTCGTACATCCTCGGAAGACCGCTAGGCTCTCGTCGTTTCGACTACAAGGGAAAGCGTAGAGAGAGCGAAGTTAGCTCCTTGGTACCCGCAATCCGCTGATTATCAACAGTGACGTTCAGAGGGACGGTTCCGTCGTTGAACTGAAGGGTCAAGCGGGAGGCGGCGTTGTACGGCGGCCAATGCACACCGCTCGCCGGCTGGTTGGGGTCAAGATGCCTGACGAAACGGATGAAGTAGTCGCCCATGTCGCCTCCTCCTAGCGCATTTAGGAGGTCGCTTGCATGGAACTGAGCGCCATAAGGGTGAGTCCGCAAGTTTCGGCAGACTATAGAAGACTTGCCTTGCCGATGCCAGGGAAGTTCCCTCGCGCGCTCACTGAAAACGTCATTCGTCAGTTTCCGAGTTCTCTCCTAGTAGGTACCGGAAAATGAAAGGACGCACAGAAGTTGTACGTAGTCCCCTCGCCAGAGACATGGTCGAGGAGCAGGCGACGAGGCCCGTGGAAGAGCCAATCCCCTTGTACCGCAGCAATGCGCTTGAACTGCGGCGAGTACGCGTACGCGCTCCCCGTATCGAAGGGAGAGCCGGCGGCAGGATCCGAGGGGTAGAGCTGAAGCAGTGTGCTGAGATCTGAGGGCGACGAGCCAGGAAAGGATTTCTGAGAGATGTAGCTGGCGAACTCCTCGTCCGTGCTGCACAGTTGATTAGCTTGATTGATACAGATGAGGTGGTGGTATGGACGAACGTGATATTTAGGGCCATGAATGCTGTGAACGTCCCTTCGTCTTTGGTATCGCCTTGGGAAGTTTCAGCAAGAGCTGGATGATGATAGAATGTAACACATACCAGTAATGAACGGCACGTCCGCTATCTTACCCTTCTCAGGGAGATGCATCGGGCGCATGCTTACAAGAGAGCCATCAGCGTGAGGGAAGAATGGGACGACGCCGTCGGGAGCAGCATCCGCAACAGCGAGCAGGGTCTCTGCCGGAACAGTCCGCAGACAGGCAAGCGTGTCACTCGCGGTCGAGCACCCGACCATGTTGATGAGGAAGTCGTAGGTTCCTTGAACGTCTGTGATGTCTCCCATTGGGATGGCGAAGCCGGAGCTCATGATCCCAGCTCGGAACAGGCCCTCAATGTCGCCGTTGTTCGCATACAGGTGGAGGAAGACCGACATGGCGCCTGCACTCTCGCCCCAGCTGCGGAATCCATGAGCATCAGAGTCACTGAAGCAGATAGTAAGATAACTCACATTGTAACCTTGGATGGATCTCCACCGAAGGCTGAGATATACTTTTGAACCCAGTGAAGCGCAGCGCGCTCTGACGGAACAGCCTGTGTGAGTACTGCGGAAGTGATTAGGAATCCTCTCAAGCTCACGATCTTGCAAACCGAGATTCCCGAGACCGGCATCCTTGACTTCGCTTCCGCCGAGGAACCCGAAGACGTACAGACTAGGGAAGTAGTACATGAGCACGTGTCATGAGAGTGGGGGAACTAAACCGGACTAACCGATAATTTATGGCGACATAAATGACAGGTTCGTCGAGCTCGACGGACCTCTCAACGAACCGGGTGCCGTTGTAGAGAGAACTGTCAGAAGAATGAACGCCGTCAGATATTGGCACAGATATCATACCGCGGTCAGTGAACTCACATGGCGTTCGACCCCTGGACGAACCCTCCGCCGTGTATCCACTGCGCGAGCTTCAGCAGTCACCCAGCGCGCTACCCGAGTGGAGATACTGACGAATACAACAGGAAGTTTGGCGTCCGCGGACACGTTGGCTGGACGGACGATGTTGATCTGCAGACCTATCCAGGAGCGCGAAGCAGTCAGTTTTCGAACGAAGGACATCTATGATCGCCAAAAGCAGGATACCCACAATCCTCGCTCTCCGTCACGTTCGCACTACGAGTCATCCCTTCGAATAAGGGCCGCATTGCCTCAACTACTTCGGGTGGAAACGTTTTGCTCATGTCAAGCGGCTGCGAGAAGCACGGGTGCCCGTACGCAGTCGCATCGAGCGCGCCGTCGTAAGACTCGATGAGTTCAGGAGACTGGAAACGAAGGTCCCCAACGCTACAGTCCCGTTCGAAGGTCAGTAACTAGCATGCAGAGGGGTGCGACCACTCACGGAGGCTGTGCATATGGGATGCCTAGGAAGTACTCGAGCGAGCCGTTCCGTATGCCGGTCACGGTAGCTTCGTCGAGTCGGACAGACGGAGCTCTGTGGGCATCCTGAACCCCCGGTGGTTTCGACAAAGCCCAGAATTGCAGAAGAGAGAACAGAGCTTGGCTGAAGCTAAAGTCAAGCAGCATTTTGCCTGCGACGCTGTCTTGGGAGGGAAAGGAGTTGGGGAGATGGAACAGTACTTATGATACTGAACTCAGAACTGCGTGCGGCTTGACCGCCTCCCA
Organism: Cerioporus squamosus; assembly: GCA_022592435.1. Lineage (NCBI taxonomy): Eukaryota > Fungi > Basidiomycota > Agaricomycetes > Polyporales > Polyporaceae > Cerioporus > Cerioporus squamosus. The sequence continues at coordinate 13,445 of JABYQS010000331.1, forward strand.
CGGTTCTGCGCACGTCAGGGTCATGAGTCAGCGGTGTCGTAACGTCAATGGTGACTCGGAGTCTCGGACATGCCTCCGACAACTCTGAAGTGGACGACGATGTGCCAAACTTCCTGAAGACTGAGCCAGCCTCTTGTGACATCCAGCATCCTCCCGGTGCAACATCCTTCTAAAGCTCAGGCTCGATCGTTGCGTGCGATTTCCTGGCAGACACTCGGTCGGAGAGTGACATATGAGCGATTCTCAAAAGTGGTACACTACACTGTACACCGTATGGGGCATTCCCCATCGCCCCATCGCGACGACTATTCCGGGAAGCGTAACGCAAGCGAAATGAGCTCTTTCATACCTGCGACCCTCTGGTCGTCGACCGTAATGTTGAGAGGCACGCGTCCTTCGTTGAATTGGAGGGTCAGCCGCGTGGATGGTGTATACGGCGGCCAATGCACTCCGGTAGAGGCTGCGTTGGGGTCGAGATGACGCACGAAGCGAATGAAGTAGTCGCTCATGTCGCCGCCACCGAGCGCGTTGAACAGATCGCTACCGTGGAACTGGGTAAGGTCAGGATTAGCGCGCGACGCCAATGATACAGGGCAGCTCACTTACGTCGCCAACGCCTGGAAAGTTGCCCCGCGCACTCACTGGCAGCGTCATCCGGATCTCTAGTCAGAATCGGACTCATGTTCAAGGCAGACAGGAACAGCAACGTACAGAAGTTGTAGACAGTCCGCTTGGTCGAGACCTTGTCCAGCAGGAGACGCCGTTGCGCTTGCAATAGCAAGTCTCCTGCCATTGCAGCGATGCGCTTGAACTGCTGCGAGAACGCGTTCGCGTCTCCGGTGTCGAAAGGAGATCCTGCGGCAGGGTCTGAGGAGTAGAGCTTGAGCAGAGTCCTGACGTCCGAGGGGGACGCGCCAGGAAACCAGACCGTGGAGATGTAGTCCGCGACCTCGTCATCAGTGCTACAATCTGATGAGCTTGGAGAGAAGTGAGGAAAGGGAGTGCACGGACGTGATGTTGAGGGTTCCGAACGAGGAGAGAGTCCCTTCGTCCTTCACGTCGCCTAGGAAAGCTGTCAGTTGCAAGCCATGGCTAGTAGTGCACAGGAAGTCATACCGGTGATGAGTGGTACATCTGCGATCTTGCCGTTTGAAGGGAGATGCATGGGCAGCATTGTGACAAAGGAACCGTCAGCGTGAGGGAGGAATGGAACGACGTTGGAGATCGTGTTGGCTGCAGCCAACAAGCTGTCTGCCGGCACAGTGCGCAGGCACGCGAGGGTATCGATCGCGTTGGAACATCCGACATGGCCGGCTACATAGTCGTATATGGCTTGGGTCTCCGTGATATCCCCTGTTGGCACCGCGAAACCGGAGCTCATAATCCCTGCTCGAAACAAACCTTCGGTATCGCCTTCGTTTGCAAAGAGCTGGAGGAAGACGGAGTTGGCGCCAGCGCTCTCGCCCCAGCTGTACCCCGTCAGCACCTGCGATTCTGACAGCGAAAGGTTGCACGACTCACATGGTGACCTTCGACGGATCGCCACCGAAAGCAGAGATGAACTCATGGACCCAACGAAGGGCAGCACGCTCTAGATGAAGTAGATTGGTGTCAGTCGCGATTCGACGATGTATTTATTGATGTGAATAACTCACGGTCGTGTAGACCGAGGTTCCCTAGACCTTTTTCCTTGATCTCCCTGCCTCCGAGGAACCCCAAGACGTGTAGACTGTAGACACACATGAGATGCGTACACGCGCGAACGATGTAATCATACACGGACTTACCGATAATTCAAGGCGACATAAATCACAGGCTCGTTGAGCTCGATGGACCTCTTAACGAACGCAGTACCATTGTACAGAGATCTGTTGAACGAATACCGACATCAACAAGTAGAGAAATCATGACAAGAACAGTGGAGCGTACATCACGTTCGATCCTTGTACGAATCCTCCGCCGTAGATCCACTATCATAATTCAGATCAGAAGTCATAACGTTCAATGGCCACTTGTGGGTACTCACGAACACGACGGGGAGTTTGGCATCCGCAGATATGTTCGCGGGGCGGACGATGTTCACATTCAAACCTGTCAAATATCAATCGTGGTGCAGTGAGTATGCGACCGCATCTTCAACAGAAGGTCTCACAATCCTCGCTCTCGGTTACATTCGCGCTCAAATCCTGCAGTGGTTCCAGATCTTGCAAGACCTCAGGCGGCAAGCCCGCAAAGAGGCTCAGCGCCCGCTGCAAGCATGGATGCCCATACGTGGTGGCGTTGATCGTCCCGTGGTAGGACTCGATCCTTTGAGGCAAGTTGAGACGAAGATCGCCGATCCTGCACCATCATCGTCAGTAATGGGTCGTGAGGTGGGCAAACGTCTGGACTTACAGGGGTTGGGAATACGGGATCCCGAGGAAGCTCTCGAGCGAGCCGTTCCTGACGCCGACCACAGTCGCATGACCAAGCTGCACGGTTGGCGCGGCCTGCTGTGCATGCTGGAGCACCGCAGACTTCGATGTCGATGTAGAACAAAATTGCAGAATGGAGAACAGAACGCTGGCGAAGAGTACCATGATGGTGATGCTTGTTCCGAAGGCGCGGGTGGGTGCAAGTTGCAATTGCGTCTGAGCCACTTATATGCGCTCTGTTGTGCCGTGCAGTTCTGTGTACCGCGTCAGGAATACGAGTCAGGTGTCCCCGAAGGTTCGCCTTCCGGACTTCCCAGACAACTCTGACAGGGAAGAGACGCAGAGCGGGCTTGTTCGTGCACCTGATATACATACACCACTTCTCCTCATCACCACCTTACGGCGAGTCGACAGCAGGACAGGTAGGAAAGATAAAGCGAGGTGTCGATCATCGATCTGCACATGAACACCACGACCACTGTTCAAAGTGCAGAGGAACAGTGAGGCACAAGCCAAATGGGGATAAGGCCCCCCATTACGCTCGTGTCCCTGGCTCGTACGTGCGAGACCCAGCGGGGTTCAGGATAAAGCTGCGGCCGCAGTTGTGGAGCATGGAGAGCGAAAGAGTCCGAATTGGGGGTTTTGAGTGCATTGAACGGAGGCTGGAACACCGAACTCTGCGCTAGATGTATTCTGGAACTGACACTGACCCGTCTCTTCCCGACTGCTGCCACTCCATTGGCTGAGCCAGTTGAGTCTCCTCCGGCTTGGCAATGAATGAAAAGTGGTTGGCGATCTTGGAGACCGTCGCGGCTCCAGATACCCGCTTCCCGGACCTCCTTTCCGCCGAGAGCCTAAGACGCGGAGGCTGGTCACAATCCATGAGAACACGTGTAAGTACAGGGCAACATGCGTGCAGTGGGACTTACCACGACATGCACCGGCCAAAAAACCGGTCGGTGAAAGGCATGAGAAGTCCCAGGCTGAGCTAAACTATCACCGTTTCGAGGCCTAAGCGCCCGCGAAAACAAAGAAAGTTTAGCCCAGCCTGGACTATCACATCCCTTCCACCGACCGGGTTTTCTGCGGGTGCACGTCGTGATAGACTCGCAAGCCAGTCCGGTAGGCGTGCTGTCCAAATCGGGTGAGGGATCAGCGGAGTTTGGAGGCGGACAGCGGAGCTTGAACTTGCCATCACCGAACAGGCTGGGGACGAGCCTACTCCCTGCAAGACTTCCCTGTGTCCTTCTCTCCTCTCTCCTCTCTCCATTCGCGTGTCCGTCTCTGCAGCTTAGTTTGATCCGGACGGTGACGAGTACATCGATGATCAAAGGGAACATCGTCGACGACAGAAGCAAATGAGATCTCACAACGCACGCACGCCGTCCATGTCACAAACAGAATTCTGCTAAGTATACAGTTACATGGGAAACCGCAGAGCAAGAGACGTGAGCTCCTTGATACCCGCAGCCCGCTGATGGTCGAACGTGATGTTCCGAGGCACATTCCCCTCGTTGAACTGAAGCGTCGAGCGATCTCTGGTGTTGTACGGCGGCCAGTGCACTCCGTCACGCGCGTTGGGGTCCAGATGCCTGACAAAACGAATGAAGTGATCGCTCATGTCGCCGCCACCGAGCGCGTTGAGGAGGTCGCTTCCATGGAACTGGACATAGTGAGCGTTACGACATCCTCTGCGAGATTATACTACTGAAGGACTCACATCGCCGAGGCCAGGGAAATTCCCTCGTGCGCTCACTGAAGACGTCAATTGATCAGTATTCTTAAAGCTCCGGAATGAAGCAGAGACGCACGAAAGTTGTAAACAGTCTGCTGGCTCGAGACCTTGTCGAGGAGGAGACGGCGCGGGGCGTTAAAGAACCAATCCCCCATCATGGCGGCAATGCGTTTGAATTGCGGCGAGAATGCATTCTCGTTTCCAGTGTCAAATGGAGACCCTTCCGCCGGATCAGAGGAGTAGAGCTTTAGCAAGGTGCTCAAGTCCGAGGGCGACGCGCCAGGGAACCAGATCGCTGAGAGGTAGTTCGCGACTTCCTCGTCGGTGCTGGAGATTTCATCAGCCTTGACTGGAGTGGGAAAAGGTACGGTACAGACGTGATATTGAGGGTGCCGAATGAGGAGAAAGTTCCTTCGTCCTTGACGTCGCCTTGGGAAGCTCTCAGCAAGCATGAATCACAGCTTGGAATAGGACACACCGGTTATGATCGGGACGTCGGCTATCCTACCCTTCGATGGGAGATGCATAGGTGGAATAGCGACGAAAGAGTCGTCCGCACGAGGAAAGAATGGCGAGCGGTCGCCGGGAACAAGGTTCGCAGCAGTGAGCAGGCTATCCGCCGGGACCTTGCGCAGGCAGGCGAGCGTATCAGTCGCGGACGAGCATCCAACATGATTGACAACGAAGTTGTATGTGCCTTCAACCCCGGTAATATCTCCCGTCGGGGGTGCAAAGCCGGAGCTCATTATGCCAGCTCGGAATAAGCCTTCGGTATCGCCATTGTTCGCGTACAGGTGGAGAAAAACCGAGATGGAGCCTGCGCTCTCGCCCCAGCTGTGGTCCATAAGCTTCAGTGCTTTCGAGCGTAGAGGGCGAGATGACTTACATCGTGACCTTCTTTGGATCCCCGCCAAAGGCCGAGATGTACTTGTGGACCCAACGAAGAGCGGCGCGCTCTGACGAAGTTGACATTAGGTTGGATCTGAACGGGAGATTGAGGCAGCTTACGATCCTGTAGACCGAGGTTGCCGAGCCCCGCGTCCTTGATCTCCCTTCCTCCAAGGAAGCCGAAGACATGCAGACTGCAGAAGTTCCTGAGCTCGATATATGCGGATGATGGATGCACGAATGAAGTCACCGATAGTTCAACGCGACATAGATCACAGGCTCATTCAGTTCGATGGACCTCTGAACAAACCGCGTTCCGTTGTAAATAGATCTGGAACGCGGATTGCCGTCGTCAGCCAGAACAAAATCATACATGGTGAGTGACACTGACACTGCGTTCGAGCCTTGGACGAATGCTCCGCCATGGATCCACTACCCATATCTCAGGAGTCGCAACGCGTGATGCAGCGAGAGATACGTACGAATACTACCGGCAGTCGCGCCTCCGCAGACACGTTTGCTGGCCGGATGATGTTTAGGTGCAAGCCTGTCCATAGAGTCGGTCAACGAACAGCAGCATGGAATGTCACGGTTGTGAGATACACTCACAGTCCTCGCTCTCGGTCACATTCGCGCTCAGAGAAATCGCATCAAAGAGCGGCTGCAGATCCTCCAAGACTTCGGATGGGATGTCCGCGACCATGTTCCACGCCTGCTGTAGGCACTGATGCCCGTACGTGGTGGCATTGAGCGTTCCCTTGTAGGACTCAATCCCCTGCGGCAGGCTCAGACGAAGGTCGCCAACGCTGAGAGAATCCGGTCAGTGAAGTTCCGCGAAAAATATGGACATCATGACTTACGGAGGTTGCGCATACGGGATTCCAAGAAAGGTCTCGAGGGAGCCGTTCCTTACACCGACCACAGTTGCATGATCAAGTTGCACAGTTGGACTAGCCTGGTGTGCATTCCAAGGCGAGCCTTGTTCTAGCGTAGTCCGGAGTTGCAGGAGATAGAACAGGATGTTGGTGAAAAAGACCATCGTCGCGATCGCGATATTGCTTCGTAAAGGTGGATCGGTATGTCTGGCTGCAAGTGGCCTGGGCATATATATGCGTCCCGAAGCCTGGAGTACGTCCAGGTCACGAGTAGATAGTTCGCTTCCCGAACTTCCCGGGCACTGGCTCGGCATGGAACTTGAAGAGGCGTGTCAACGACGACGTGCTGGGCGCGTCTGTATGCGGTAGTCCTCTTGACAGTCGATCAGCATGCATACTTCGACACGGGGTGGATTGCATGAACAGTACCTGAGGTTAACATCCGGGAGAAAAAAGAGCGTTGAGGTACTAGATATCGACCTGTAGCGAGTGGTTGCAGCTTTCGAGCGCAGCGACTCGCTGACACACGGGACTATCGTTCCGACCAAGCCCTGTCCTGAGTCCCAGGCTGGTGCCACCACATGCTCGCCCCAGAAAATATAGGAAACGAAGCTGACCCGCTGGTTAGTTTCTTAGACTGCAAGCACCCGCACGAACTGAAGCGTGGAGCAGCCAGAGAAGCCCGAGAATCAGGTTCGGAAGAGTAACATCCAAACATTAGCATCTATACTCCATAGGGGAATGCACGAACATACCCAACACCACCCTGCCCTCTCGAACGCACCATCTAGAATGGGGATTGGCCAAACAAGGACCTGAGTTCATCAGTCCCTGCTGCACGCTGGGTCAACGGCAGTGATGTGGAGTGCTACGCTACCGTCGTTGAAATGGAGGGCCAAGCGAGTGGTGGCGTTTTTAGGAGGCCAGTGAGCTTCGGAGGCTTCATTGGGGCCGAGGTCGTTGAATTCGCGGATGAAGTAGTTCGTGATGTCCCCAGGTCCGAATGTTGAGGAGGTCGCTGGAGTGGGGCTGGATGAAGCACGTCAGCTTCTCAACGTTCTCCAAGCATTCCGAGATCCGAGTCGCCAAGACTCGCATAACCGACAGCTGCGAAGTTCGCCCGTGTGCTGACTGAGATTCTGGGCATGCCGCAGTTAGTCATTTCCAACGCAAGAGCACCCAGAACAGAGACGGACCGAAGTTATACCCCGCCTTGTTTGCTGACACCCTTCACAGGAGCTGGAGGCGAGGTGCGTTGGAGAACCAGTCGAGATGACGATGTTGATAAGTCTGAATGGGTCAGTCAAACAGACATACCTGCGTCGAAGTTGGAATACAAATCTATAGGCTACAAGCTACAACATGACAATATCCAGTACTGCACATACATAGCGATGTTTGAGACCCGTGCAACGCAACCAGGTCAGTCCCAATCCAAGTCCCAAGTCCGACTCCGAACACCACGCAGACAGACCTCACCCCACAGTCGACATCGCGCCTGACCTCATACTCAACCGGACTTCCTTTCCACGACCTCCACAATGACCCTCCCAACGCACTCCTTCCCATCATACACGCCCACACTATACTCGCCCACGTCCGCGCGCACCGGCACGCCCCACAGATCGACGACGCGCCTGTCCTTCCCCTTCTCCTTCGTGACGCGCGCCCCCTCCGCATTGGCGCGAATGAACTTCGGCAGCGGCCGCCCCGAGACGAGGCGAACGTCGAGCTTCTTCTGGTTGTGCACCGTACCCTCGGTGACGAGGGGCACACTGAACTTGAATCGCTCGCCCGTGCGCGCGAGCATGCGCTGAGGGGGATGGAGCGGCAGGATCGGCGAGGCGTGGACATTCGCGTGGCCCTGGTGCGACGACTCGAGCGATGAGAACGACATCGCCGACGGCGCAGAGGAAGGATCAGCTATATACGGAAGCGTCGTCAGTGATGTTCCGAGCTGGAGAATGGACGTAAGACATACCGCGAGACGCCACGAGAGAACTACGACCATCATCTCCTAGAGCACGGACGTACTCGATTCCCGCCCGAAGCTCATCCCCAGTGTCAGTTGCACCTTGCGGAGGCACCGGAGACCCACCCGTGCCCCTGAAGACCTTCGCCATCTGGCTCACCACGCGCTTCGTCTTCGCCCCCACCGGTGCAGCTCCAGAAGCAGTTTCAGGTACGGCGGGGTCAGGCGAGAAGAACGACGAGGGGAGCTTCGGAACTGGGACCCGCGTCGCGCTCGTGAACGGGACTAGTCTTGGGCGCGCCCTCTCCGCGTGAGTCTGTCCGTGGGCGTCCGTGGAGGTCTGGAAGGAATACCCGCTCACACCGCTGCGTACGCTCGTTGCCCGGGTAGCGTGCTGGATGACCGCCTCGGCCTCGTGTGTGCGCGTAGATGATCGCGTGGAGAGCGTGTCCATCGATTGGAGGTCGGCGGCGTCAGCCAGTCGCGCCTGTGGGAGGTTCTTGATAGGCTTCGGAGGAGCGAAGTCTGCACGACGACGGGGGATGGAGCGAGCATCAGTTGACGAGGTGGGTGAGTCGACAAGGCTGGTCATGCCGCTGGGAGTGTAGTGACTAGTGGCCGTATCGTCAAACGTGCGCAGGTCGCGGACAGAGAGAAGCCCGTGAGGGTTGGTGAAGGGTAACCCGTCGATGTCAGTACGCGCCGGCGCCCCAGTCGGGTTGGCGTTGGTCATTATGAGTGTCGGCTTCCCAATGACAGGCCGTTTCGGTCCACTGACGACCCGCCGGTACTTGTCGCTGACGATGCGAGCGGTTGCCTTGACCTTGCCCATGAACTCGGCCTTCTTCATAACTCCAGGACTGAGTGGTGACCGGTCACGAGAGAGGTTCGAGAGCGTCCGCGTGAGGACTCGAGAAAGCGTCGCCCCAAGACCGTCGTCGTTGAGCTGCTTACTGGGCGACCGCGTCGGAGCGACGATGCCCTCGCTCCAGCCGTAGCCACGGCTCGGCATAGAAGGCTGGTGCTTCTCGCCATTGACTTCGATGCCAATCCCGTACCACTTCTTCTCTTCGTCAGTCCACGCACGACCGGCCTCTTCGCCAACGACGGCAGTATCGGGGACCTGCGAGCAGCGGCGGAGGACCGCGAAGACGATGGCGAAGAAAATGAAGCCGCAGACGACTCCGAACGTAAGCTTCAAACCAAGGATGAGCCTCTGGCGAGCGGCAGTGGACAGGCCGCCCTTGCCCTTCTTATTGTGCTGATTCTCGAAGTCGCTGGACGAGAGAGAAACGGGTAGCGTGGTATGCGAGGTAGAATGGGTGATGTGCGAATACGCCGTCAACGTGACCACGATGTGCTGATAAGATGGGTTGGCGGGTATGGTGCCCGAAAGCGTAGACGATGCCGGATCAAAGTTCAGGTAGTCGCTGACCTCGAGAGGATCGTACGCAGCGGTGAGCTCTACATCCGAAGACTTGCCCAGTCCTGTGCTGTTCGAAAAGTCTTGGATGACGTTGAAAGTGAACGCGCCGCCAGGTGACCCCAAGACTGGATCTAGTTGATCGCTCGAGAAGAATGAGGGGACGGCAGCAATGGTGACCTCGGTCTGAAGCGTTTGGTTCACCGATGAGGTCATGGTCACAGGAAGCACGCCCTTGTTGAAGTCCGACGGAGGTTGTCCGCTGAGCGTCTTGCTCGCTGAGTCGTAACGTAGCCAGCTCTCGAGGTCTGCAGTATCGATAACCAGGGACGTGATATTCTGAGGAGAGACTGGTTGGCCATCCATGAGCACCCCAGAAAAGTCGACCGCAGAGTTCAGTGTGAGCAAGAAGGGCTGTGCGGCGGTGACGTTGATAGTGGGCAGAGAGTTCGACGCCAAGGACAACTCATGTGCAGCCACGACGATATCAAAGGCAACAGAAGACGCAGAATATCCCTTCTGGTCGGACGCGTGCAAGACAAGCGATACGACAAGAGGTCCGGTCAAGTTCTGCGGAGGCGGGGTAACGCCGTTGAAGGTCATCGCGCGCTCGTTGAAGTCGATCCATTTCGGGAGGTCAGAGCCATTCGTCTGGCGCGCCGCGTAGTAGAGGCTGTTCTTCGCCGAGAACGTCCCGTAGTCGAACCCGATGCTAAACGACCACTTCGGTGGGATGCGCAAAGCTGGGCGGTCCCCATGTAGAGCGGAGTTGTTCGAGATGAGAAAGACAGAAGACAAGGAGGGGTTCTTGGCGACGAACTGCTGCTCGACGGGTATGCTGAGCTCCGGACCGGGGTACGGGGTGACGCAGAGGGTTACGGAAGACGAAGCATGGCCTGAGGAGTCACTCGCCGTAATCACAATCTCCGGATTTCCTTCATCCTCTTCTGACGGCGTTCCAGAGAGTGTCCGTGTGGTGGGGTCTAAAGACAGCCAGGTGGGCAGCGTAGAAGCGGAGTAGCTGAGAGGAGAATCGGAAACGAACGTGTCTGGGGAAAAGGACCAGTTGAAAGGAGAGTGTATGCGAGCAATCGGAGCCAGCTGGTCCTCGAGCGGATAAGACACCGAGACCGACGGGGGCGACGCTGCGCGCGCGAGGATGGCGGCAGCGGAGAGTGTGTAAAGAATGAGGAGCATAGTGATGGAGCGAACGGGGAACACTGGGACGTCGACCAGCGACCGCGAGGGAATATCAGCGAGGACGTCGAGACCAGCGAGCCCGGTTCGGTTTTGGTTGTTGTTGGCGGCGGCGGCGTTGTCGAGGTCGACGAGGTCGAAGTCGGGACGAAAACACGGAGGCGCCCTGGGTAGGAATCCAACATTTCAGTCAACGGTAAGCCCAGAAAACTAACAGGGTTAGTAGTGACCGTAAACATCCACTACTAGTACAACTTGCCTGTTGAATCAGTACTTATCTACTTAGTTCATTGCTTGCTTAACGTTACTTGCGTGCTTATATCACCTACTTACCTACTTTTACTCGCTTGCTTACTGGGTTACTTATAGCTAGCGTACCTACTGATCCCAAAGTGACGAAGTTGAAAGTCTGTTCTGCCAGTGTCCAAATGTCCGATCTCGGAAGAAGGACTCTACACGGGTATGTACATTATGCCATGCGCAGTCTTGTCCGCCGCACTCATTCTGCGCACCATACGTAGCACTCAGTGGGACCGTGGCGGCCCGACGGTAACTGGGTATCATTGATGATTGACTGAACCTCTTCGAAGTCACAAATCTTCTGGTAACAATCTGAATACGAGCGCACAGAATGCTTCGCGTAGGCAAGTCGGGTCTCACTAACACGATCCCACGTTTCCTTCACTGAGCTGCACACAATTTACTTCCTGAGGCTAGCCCGCACTTCACCCAACTTCTTAACCGAGTCCCGAGCAGAAATCTTCTCGTGCCACCTGCGACGCCAGGTATCATCAGGCAATGCGCCAGAACCGAGCGAAGGGAGCGAAGACACTCACGCCCAGAAGGTGGGGAACTGCTTTTGCAAGTCGCCACCCTCGAAGTCCTTCAGTATAAGGCTGACCGCAGCTTGGTTCCACGGATAGAAAGAAAGGTCCGCAATGGTAAACTTGCCGCCCATCAGCCAACCGGATGGTGACTTGGCAAGCACCTCCTCTAGCACGCCGAGTACGCGCTGCGTCTCCTTCTGGTACCGCTCGATGGCACTCGGGACCTTCTCGGGGTGGTAGCGCATGAACCAGCTCGCCTGGCCAAAGTACGGGCTGCATGTGCGACGTGTCAGCCACCCATATGGGCGAGAGTAAAGGGACAGCTAGGAAGTACCCTTGGCCGGAAGCCTGGAAAAAGAGCCACTGGTTGAGGATATGTTTCTCCTTTTCGTCCGCGACCGTGAAGCGCTTCTCGGTATCGTACTTGTCGACGAGGTAGAGGAGGATGGCGTTGGACTCCCAGAGAACAAAGTCCTCGTTCTTGTGGTCGATGATCGTCGGGATGCGCCCGTTTGGGTTGTAGTCGACGTGCGGGGACCGCTTCTGCTCGTTCTTCTCGAAATTGAGGTAGATCGACTCGTAGCTGAGGCCAAGCTCCTCGAGCAAGAAGGCAACCTTCCTATCATGAGGTACTACATCAGTGAGTGCGCCCCAGCAGAAGCCATCGGATACGATTGTGTAGACTCACCAGCCGTTGGGGCCACCGTTGGGAGCGAGATAGAGAGTGAATTGCTTTCCGTGAGACATGACGGTGGGGTGCGATGGCAAGGATCGGATGGGAAGGACTGAAGAAGAATGACAAGTCGATGAGCGTGCTCTGTGAGTGAGGAACTAGGGCGGATTCCCGGGTTAAATATGGGTCCGGACACGATACGAGCGTCTGGTATAACGCACGATAGTTGCGAAATAGTTGCGCGTTTTAGTGAGAGTATGGGAGCCCAGAGTCCGTCGCAGTGACTCGGTTTTCCTTCTTCGACTGCGCACGCAGTAAAAAGCAGCTTCTCAGTGACTCGACATGTTTCACGATCAGACCCACGAGAAGGTGACGTCACTACTTCTTCTGGTTTGAACGTACTATGCAGTACAACTTGTGAGCGATTCTGTATGTAGCTTCCCATCATGCACGAAGGGAGCCCCAGTTACGACAAACTACATCCGGCTTCACTTCCTGAGGCTAGCCTGCACCTCACTCAACTTCTTGGCTGAATTGCGAGAGTCTATCTTGTGGTGCCACCTGGAATGCCGAGCATCATCAGCCAAACGCACCAAACCGAACGAACCCACAAGGACACTCACGCCCAGAACGCCGGGTACTTCGTCTGAACATCGCCACCCTCGAAGTCCTTCAAGATGACGTTGACCGCAGCGCGGTTCCACGTGAGGAATGCGAGGTCCGCGATAGGTGAGCTTGCCGCCGACCAGCCAGCCAGAGGGCGACTTCGCGAGTACACCATCCAGTACGCTCACTACACGCTGCGTCTCCTTCTGGTACCGCTCAACGGCGCTCGGGACCTTCTCGGGGTGGTAGAACAAGAACCAGAACGCCTGGCCAAAGTACGGGCTGCACATATGGGGTGTCAGACAGGGTTCCAACGAGCGCAAGCAAAGGAACGCACCCCTGGCCGGAAGCCTGGAAGAAGAGCCACTGGTTAAGGATATGCTTCTCCTTCTCGTCCGTAACCGTGAAGCGCTTCTCGGTATCGTATTTGTCGACGAGGTAGAGGAGGATAGCGTTCGACTCCCAGAGCACGAAGTCCCCGTTCTTATGGTCGATGATCGTCGGGATGCGACCGTTCGGGTTGTAGTCGACGTGCGGGGACTGCTTCTGCTCGTTCTTCTGGAAGTCGAGGTAGATCGGCTCGTAGCTTAGGCCAAGCTCCTCGAGCAACAAGGCAACCTTCCTGACAGTGAGACGAGTTCGTCAGCGCGGGTGTGGACCGAGTTATCAGATAGGATCGCGCAAGCTTACCATCCGTTAGGGCCACCAACATGAGTGTAGAGAGTGAACTGCTTTCCGTGGGACATGGCTGCGTAGTGCGATTACGAGGACCGAATGCGAGGGAGCTACTTGACCACCGTGGACCGTGAGTGGGGAATGGGGAAACACTCACTCAGCGGGTGCAGGTTAAATATGGGTATGAGACACGAGCGCCTGTCATACACGCATGGTAGTTGCGCTACAGGTTGAGGATGAACACATGTCAGAAAGCTTACTCAGTGTGTGTCGGCAGACACGACGTTGTGGGAAGCCTCTCGAAGCGTCTGCGGAAGATCTGTGCTCCGTCAGCATACGTAGTTCATATGATGGGTGGGAACACAACCCAAAGCACTTCTGTCGCTCTCAGGTCGTCATTTTTGTCCTACTTCCGTAGTAGCCAAGATCCCGGAAAGGCATACGTCGATTCCTAGGACGCCGGACGCGGGAATGCGAAGATACTGGCATGGAAAAGAGACTATGCGGATGTATTGCGCTGTGAATTGACTCAGCAAGACGTCAAAAGGGCGCGCGAGGGGATAAGCGATTGACTGCGATATTCGAATTCAGCCGCTGTTCGAACTCATAACGATCGATGCTTCATAATACCCAAGTACTCACTGAGCGTGTACATAGTCAGCTGTCGCCTCATTTGTCAGCCAAGGTCTGGATGCGCAGTTCCATCGAATCACTGAAACCATCGATGTGTGAATTTCCTCAGCAAATCGTCGTCAGGTTGAGAACATTGGAACCGCAAGACGCGCTTTAGTTCCGATCGCGGAGACTCAAAGGCGTGCTCGTGTCACGCACCTTCGGTACTACTCTCCAACCAGCTCCAACCACAAAGAGCGTATTTAACGTTCCCCGAACAGCCCTGCTTTCACCGCGACCAGACTTGTGAACGGGGAAGGGGAGAGGTTCGACATCCTCGCGCAAATATTCGTGATGAGTCGCGAAGCATTCGCCATAGTAGCCTAAAGCTAAAACTTAAGAGTACCCGCCGCTGCAAATACAATGACGCAGCTTATCGTTTCGTGCTTGTATGGGTGACGGAAGAAAGGTGTCAGTGTTGCCTCCGTGGCACTGGTAGACGATCGATCTGAAGACTCGTATGGTCAGTCACTGAGTCAAATTTGTCATGAAGTCGTGTCATACCGTTGACTGCCCAGCGTCCACACGAGCAGCGTCTCTACATACCTCCAAGCTTGAAAAGGTCATTTCCGAGCACGGCCTATAGGGAAGCTGAGAGGTTGCGAGCCATATGAAACAGAGGAGGAGACGCCTGAGCAATTGCAGACCGCAAGAAGCGCTCTTTTCCTTCTGGAGGGAAATCCACCCACTTCTCGAGTTTCTTGTTAACCTTACCTGGTTGCTTCGTCGATTTACTGTCTGTGAGCAAAGTCGGAGGGCACTGGCATTGTCATTGATCTCTCCATGATGACTCGCTACGGGGACTAAGCACTCGGAGCGAGCTCGAGCTAAGGAAAGGGACAACGAACCGACAGATACGTCAGAGTCGGATACAGTTCCAGCATTGCACGACGCACCGTCAACCATCTATGACACAGACGCAGACGACGACCCACGCCTCGCCTCCCCCCTATGTATGAACTCCCAGCACGCCTTGCCCGGCTCGACGCCCAATATCTCCTGCACGTCCTTCATCTCCAGCTCACACAGCTCCCTCACGCTCCGCACCCTGTTCATGACGTGCTTCACGTTCTTCGCCGTGATCCCCGGCAGCGACCGCAGCAGCTCCTCGGCCGCCGCATTCACGCCCGCGCCCGCGTCGGGGTCCTCCTCCGCGCCGACGAGCACCGCCTTCGCCGGATCGGGCTCCGCCGAGAGCGTCTTGAGGTCGTTGAAGATCTCTGCCGTCGCGTAGGGCGAGGACGACCAGATGATACGCACGCGCGGGAAGGTGAGCGTGAGCAGGACGAGCTTGGATTGGATGGACTGCGACGCCGAAGACGCAGTGTCCGAGCGCGGGTCGCCTTTCTTCTTTGAGGGGAACTTGTTGGACTTGGCGTACGACTTGACGTCTGCGACGGCCTGAGAGGAACGTCAGTTGTCGGGCTATGGAGGGATGTGAGGATGGAAGCGCACCTCGAGTGAGAAGGATTTGTGTTCCTCGAACTCGATCAGCAGGATGGGCTGCTTGTAGTGTGCAGACATCAACTCGCACTGCGTGTACCTGCGAGTCACGGTCAATGGTATATACGGCTGGGTCGTACAGAGGTACTCACAGTCGTCCGCTGTTGAAACTGGAGATCAGATCCGGTATGCTCTTCCGCTCGACGCAAATATCAGGGGTTAGGATATAGTCTCCCACGGTCAGGGTTAACGGGAGCACCAGCAGCCCGGAAGCGTGCAGCAGCGAAGGCAACGACGAGCGGAACTCTCGCATGTCCACGACGACCTGACATGTTTCAGTCAGCCATCTTCCTTCACACGAACTGATAAGACTTACCCGCGGAGGCTCCGTGCTCACTTCCTTCCTCCCGCCCGCTATGCGCGTGCTGATAGTCTTGATCATCGCCTCTCCCGCTGGAGTCGTGCGGTCCTCATAGATGGGCATGAGCATAGACTGCAGCATCGTCAGCTGACACGCTCGAGAACGAGAAGATGGATTTCACTAACCCCTCGCTCCTTGATCAGCCGCTCGAATGACTCCTTCTCGCGGCGGAGGCCAGTGAGGTACTTGCCCTCCTCGCAGCTAAGTTTGTACATCATGAAGTACACTCTCACGCCTAGCCCCGGGTTTGAGTTACGATATACCTGATCGCACGGTTAGCGTTCCCTTGACCTCTGACCGCAAAACAACCTACCTCTATTCGACGGATGAACTCCAGGTTAGGCTCGTACATCACGATGAACCGCGGCTTGATTTCTTGCAGCACTTGATCGTCCGAGTCGTCCGAGTACGCCCGTACAAGAACCGTCTGCTCGGGAGCCAGCAGGCCGTAGTGCGTGTCGAAATCGTCGTCCATCGTGAACAGCTGGAGGTCCGGGTCAGCGCCTGCTCGGCTGCGTCGACACCCTGGCTCGACAAGCTGCACGACATCGTCAACGGCGAACAGACGCGAGATCTAGAGCAAAAGACGCACAACTCGGCAATGTCGTCGGCCTCTTCTTCTTGACTTACCACCTGGCCCCGGCCCCGGACGTATCCCGCCC
>JABYQS010000332.1:0-29861 GCA_022592435.1 Cerioporus squamosus
CACGATGAGTACGAGGTGGTGGAGCGCTGAAGAGGTATTGGCCCGTGGACCTCTTGACTGAGGTATGTGGGGACCTCGCGCACGACTTCATTGATTTCTATGCCGAGGATACGTATCCGTGGGTCACACCGCCCGTCCTTTACGAGAAGGTCATGGCGGCGTGCAGCAAGGCAGCGAAGTTGGACGGCGAGCTGGAGACCCTCCCTTTCATCAAGACACGTTAGCCGCGATGTGTACTGTGATCGTGCACAATGTATCTAATGGATCCTCCTGTAGTGTTGTCAATCATATGGACTGTCCACTGGTTCATCGGACTTACGTCCAGTGAGTGCAGAACGCTAGTCTCGGCCAAGGCAACGCGCAGATGGTCAAAGCGAAAGTTTGTCTGGCCAGCAAGTATTGTACAGCTTGATTGTGATACACTTTTCCGTCCAAAGACACAGTCAGTCGACACGCTTGTTTTTCCCATTATATCCTGTCCTGACTGTACGAGCTCTAGTCCATTCCCTTGCCGCCACCATGTCCCCGTTCCTCACTTCTTCGCCAGAACGATCGCAGTGCGTGAGGGGATATAAACCTGCAACGTAACCCGCCTCAGCCCATCATCTTCCACCACTTCTGCAGCACTCCCAGGCACACTCACCTGCGTGAAGTTCTTGCGCCCGTTCCACTCCATCGGCGTCGTGAAGTACGACCCGCCCGGCACGACGTTCTCGAAGCCCCCGAAGCGCTTCTCGTCCGTGCTCAGGACGATCGTGTACTCGCCCGGCTCCTCCACGCCGACGCGGTAGTCCGTAAACGAGTTCGTGGGGTGGAAGTTGAAGATGAAGAGGAGCCCGGCGCGCTCGTACACGATGACTTTGTCCACCTCGTGCTTGAGGGACACATACGCGGGCTCAGCGCTCAGCCAGTGGTACTTGTCCTCGGTGTGGTTCATGGCCTTGTCAAACTCATTGAGGTACCTGTACCGAAGAAGATGGTCGTCGACGACGTTCCACTGCCGACGGCGTATTGGAACGAGTTGTTGTTGCCTGCACGAGGGAAGTCCAGCCACTATACGCTAGCATGTAAGTCGAGCGAACTCGGCGAGAACCTCGAGTAAGCACATACCTCGGGATGTCCGAACTCGTTACCTTCGAAGTTGAGGTAACCCTCGCCACCAAGGGAGTGCACAAGGAGACTAGGTGCAAGGTATTAAGTACCATTCCTCGCAGAAACCTTTAGAACCTACCGGATCATCTTGTGCAGCGCAATGCCTCTCGCAATGATGGGCGTGTACTCCGTCATGTCGGACATGTTCGTGTACATCTCCTTGTCCATAAGCCAGAACGCGAGCGTCTTGTCGCCGACAAGGGCCTGGTCGTGGCTCTCCGCGTAAGCGATACTCTTCTCGCCATAGCGTCTGTTCGTGAGCGTATGTACGATGTTGCCTATCTCCCACTCGTCGTCTTTCTTGTGCTTGAGCAGCTTGATCCACATGTCCGGAATAGCCATTGAAAGACGGTAGTCGAATCCAATGCCGCCCTTCGACACTGGCACACACAGGAGTGGCATACCGGAGACGTCCTCCGCGATGGTGATGGTGTTGGGGAAGAGTGTATGCATAGCGTCGTTCGCCTGTATGTGCGTAGTGAGCGCGGCGTACTGACAACTGCATAGTAGGCACCCACAAGCATGAGGTAAACAATAGCCTCCAAGTCAGCGGAATCGCCGAAGTACTCGTGGTATCCACCAGAGAAGCCAGCACCAATACCGTGATGATGGTACATCATGCTCGTCACGCCGTCGAAGCGGAAGCCGTCGAACTGATACTCCTCCATCCAGAAGCGCAAGTTGGACATCAAGAAGCGAAGGACTTCGTGGTGTCCATAGTTGAACAAGCGACTGTCCCAGAGCTCATGGCGTCCGCGGGCGCCCTCGTGGAAGTAGAGGTGGTCCGTTCCGTCGAAATGGTTGAGACCGTCGAGCACGTTCTTGCACGCGTGCGAGTGAACGATGTCGAGCAGCACAGTAATACCCATACCATGCGCGGTATCGACCAACTCCTTGAGCTCCTCAGGCGTGCCGTACCGAGAGCTGGCCGCGAAGAAGCTGGTGACTTGATATCCGAAGGCTGCAGTGACGCGTCACTTCAGTTTCCGGTCAAGAGCGACATTGCAGGCCACTTACAGGCGTAGTATGCATGCTCCATGACCGCCATCAATTGGATGGTGTTATACCCCAAGTCCCGGATGCGAGGGAGGATGTTCTGAGTGAACTCCTTGTAGGTGCCGACACGGTGCTCGCTCGTTGAGATACCAACGTGAGCCTCGTATATGCGGATGCCCTTTGGCTGAGGCGGGCGGGCATTCTTGAACTTGTACACCTGTTCTGGGGGTGGGTTCCAGAAGCGCGCATCGTAGACGGGGGAGACAGAGAGGTCCTGCGTGACGCGTCTGATCCAAGCTGGGATCCGTTCAATGCGTTCCCCAGATTGTAGGATCATGGAGATCTGTAAGGAATGTTATACTCTGTTGATCTACGCAGCGCGCGTGACGGACCTTAATCTTGGAGTCGTGCGGGATAGCGCATTGGCCGTCCTTCGGGGGGATAGTGATCTCCCATACGCCGTATTGGTCCCTGGTCATAGGGTGAGATATCCTGTTCCAGTTATCTAACAATGGCGGGATGAGGATACTGAAGCGTCGGAACAGTCGACACGACACTCACTGAAGTCTCCAATCAAGACGGCCTCCTTGGCGTTCGGTGCCCACTCACGGTAGGTCACCGTGCCATCCTCAGCAACATTGAGACCGAACTTGAGATAGCCCTTGGTGAACTTGTCGTATCCGCCCTCTATCTCGTCGATGGTGTCCTTCCACTTCCTGAAGAGGTTGTGACGGTGGATGATGTGGGGGACGTTCTTGTCGAGCCAGGGATCGACAGCGAGGACGGTCTGCTCGTCGAGAGGCGGGGTGGGCATGTTGGGCGCGGTGGCGATGGAAGAGTCGAGACAGTGAGCGCAAGAAGAGCGAAGCTGGGGTGCGGGCGAGAAGATGGGGAGCAGCGAAGGAGCAGCCTCTGTGTTTTTGGCCCGTCTGGACCAATTGCGGGGACGCGTCCTGGATTCGGGCCCCAAGACGTCACCGGTCACGTGTGCGTACCGCGGATCTCAGATCGTGCCCCGCGGAGGATCCCCGGCGCATCCTCGCGTGCGGGGACGCCAGGCTGGTGGACGCGACGCTGAGGCTCGTCGTTCTCGTTCTGTCCTGCTCTCCCACCACCACCACCCTCGCTGCATCTCCGCCAGCTCCCGGCCTATGCGCGCACGCTGTAGCTGAAAGACCGCATCCCACCCATGTCTTCCCGACTCCCGCCGCCGGCACCCAAGGCGAGCTCGTTCCACGTCGCGCTCACCCGAGTCGCCGCGATCGGTGTCCTGCTCGGCCTCTCTCTCGTCACCTGGGCATACCGCCGCGCACTGGAGCCGCAGTATGGCTCAGCACCAACCTCCCTGCATATTGGCAAGGTCGTATGGTCCGCCTCCATCCTCGGCAGCTTCGCGCCAACCGTGCCAGTAGGCCGTGCAACTCTCGGCCTTGCGTTGCTACTCTTTGCCCTGCCCAACGCGACGTACTATGTTGCCGCATATACAGCAAGGCTCGGAGACCCAATCTGGGGTCCCGTCGCGACGCATCTCATCGTGTTGCTCCCGGTTCTGTCGCTCGGCGTAGCCATTGTAAAGGCGTTGCAGGTCTGTCCTCCCGCGTGACGTATGCAGTTTGTTGCTCATCCCTGCGCCCTCTGTAGGAGGCGCCATACAACAAGGAAGATCTTTCTGCTCCCCAGTCCAGCATTACGCTCCCTGTATGCGCGACTGCAATCAATTCCTTGCAAGGCCTCTGGCCATCAGTCCCATACATTGCCACACTCCCCGATAGCCAAATTGTGAGTTACTCTCAGAGGAGTTTACTTGTGCAAGCATTCATGGTTGTAGTTCCTCCAAGCGGGCACCGCCGTAGCATCACTTTGGACTATCGCGCCTTTCCTCCCGGACATAGCCCCGCCACGGATTGTCAGACCTCTCACTGCCGCACCCGCTACGCCAGAGCCCAAGGGAAAGCAGAAGAAGGGGACTCCCAAAAGGTCCGAGCCCACAAGTGCACCACCAACGGTTCAGAAGCATAACGCCCCTGCGCCTGGAGGAGGACTGAACAAGATCCGTGCGGCGCTTCTCCCTGCCTTGCCCTTCTTGACATCCACCGTTCTTCGTCCCCCGACCCTGCCTCATCCCCTCCCTGAGCCTTATAATCACCCATCCCACCCTCTCCGTATTCTGTATTCTGTCGACTCCATCTACTCCGGTGTTGTTACGGTCGGGGAAACGACGGCCGCGGACCCCAATGTGCCTGGTAATATTGACCACCTGCGTTATCTTAGAGCCGGACATTCCCTCCTAGGTGGTGTCTGGGTCGGCCCAAAAGCTCAGGCATGGGATCCCGAGCTCCTTCTCGAAGACGAAGCCGGCCAGAAGCTCGGTGACACCATATACAGCGCGTTCGTCGTACAAGAAGCCGCCCTGTTGGCGAAGAAGCAACCTAAGAATGCGCTTATCATGTATGTGCTGCATCCAATTGCGATGATCTTATGGACTCCTGGTCTAAGACAGATATAGCTGACGATCCGCGACAGCGGTCTTGGTACAGGAATCGCAGCGACCTCGTTCATGCGCCACGGTATTGAGACCACCCTAGTCGAAATCGACCCGGCAGTGTACGATGCGGCCAAACGGTTCTTCGGACTTCCTGCACCTCCTCCGGACAGGTTGGTCATTGAGGATGCGAAGACCTGGGTACACAACCGGAGTGTCACATTGAGGAGCGGCTCCGAGGGTACAGAGGCCTCTACGAGCTCAACCTTACCCCTCTCCGAACGTTTCGACGTCGTGGTCCACGACTGTTTCTCTGGAGGCAGTGTCCCGGCGCACCTGTATACCCAGTCGTTCTGGCGAGATTTGAAGGAGATCGTGACGCCTGACGCGGTCGTTGCAGTAGTGAGTGAGAAATAAGTTAGTACGTTTCTGATGGCCTAACGCATCCGGCAGAACTTCGCGGGGTCCTTGAGCTCGAAATCTGCGAAAGCAATAATCCTCACCCTCCGGTCTGTCTTCCCGCAATGTCGTGCATTCTACGACGCGCTGGAGGCGCACGGAGACATCAACAACGAATTCGTCAACTGGGTGAGTTGACGCGTCCTCACACTACCGCGGATGGTCTGATTAATCATCTTTTTAGGTGTTCTTCTGCACCCCATCGACGAACGCCCTCGAGTTTCGTCGGGCCACGCAATCCGACTTCCTCGGATCCTACCTCCGCCGCCACGTTCTCACCAGCCTCAGCGAGCATGAAGGAGATATATCAAAGATTGGCGACGACATCCCAGAAGACAAACGCGAGCAGTTCATCCTGAAGGACCTGGTGAATCCGTTGGCGGACTGGCAGCAGAAGGAAGCGATCAAGCATTGGAAGATAATGCGGAGCGTGCTGCCCAACGTGGTTTGGGAGACCTATTGATGTATAGTTTCCCGGAGCCTGCGTTGTCTCGTCTTTCGCAACTGTGTAGCTACTAGTACTACTTAGCATGTCAAATTGTCATTGTCACTGGCTACCACGATGATCACGTGTGCAGACGCGTCTTTATCGCGACGCGCGCCTGACGCGATGCGCGTTATCCGCCGTGAGCTCTCTCATGAGCTTGTTTCGCTTCTGAGCCTCTCCAGTCTCGTCCCCACAGCTGTCCAAACTACGTACAAAGAACTTGGAACGTAAACATCCTTCACGACCTCCACGATGTCTTCTCCGCGGCCGGCCTCCATCTCTAACTCTCCTGGACGACCGTCTCCGCTCTCGCGCCCGCATTGGCCGTGGTCGACGTACACGCACCGGTCGTCATCGTCGTCTCATTCATTTCACTCTTCCAGCAGCTCAGTGAACAGCGCGCAGACCTGGGAGTCTAGAGCGTCCACCGTTGCGTCCAGCCCAAGTACGGTGTTAGTGACTGCCGGTCCGGGTGGCAGTTCCACACGCATGGCGGGAGTGAGCAGCCAGAACGCGATGGCTGAGGATACTACTACCAGGCAGTGGAACTTCCATGTGAGTGGCACGCACTGCTGAGTGGCTCGACGCCATGCTTATGACCGTGACTGCGTACGTAGGCTTTCGAGTGGGTGGTACGCGATGTGAGCAGGCTGAAGGACCATATTGAGGGAACTTCTGCGTCTGTCGGAGAAGGAGAGGCCCCTCCTGAGGAGGTTGATGACGACGAGTTCGAAGTGCTCAGGGAGTCGCCAGAACTCGGAGACGGCAAGTTCAAGCTCGAGATATGTACGTGCTCCTCGTTCGTTCAATGCGAAGACAGCTTGATGACCGTGATGCCGCAGCGAAGACCACGTCGATCGAACCGGACAGTTCTACTTCCCCGATAACCCCCATTATCCGCACACAACCTCCGACATTGTCGGTATATATCACGTCCATGGCGATCGACTTTGCGCATACGAACTACGAGACGTCCGCGTCGATGTTCGCGGCGATCAAGTGCCAAGACGACCGAGTCGGTGAGCGCGGTGCGCGCGCCGACTGGGTCTGGGAGCACTGGCAGAACAACTGGGTGTTCCGTCAGGGCAGTGAGGTCTGGGGTGAGTCTCATGTTGGAATGCAGCGCAGTGATGTTGACGCACTCGCACTGTCACAGAGTGTCCTCTGCCTCCTCTGTCTGTCCTCCTTGAGAACCCCAGGATCAAGGAGACAGACTCGATTGTCATTTGTGTGCAGATGCACTCACCCGTAGGGCCGTTCTTCCCGCAACAACCTTCGGCTTACTACGTTCCTCGGGACTTGCTCGAGGGTCTCGAGGCATCTCTCGACAATCCGAGTGAGTAAATGGCATGCGTGTAGCAGAGAGACGTGTTCCTCATCTCCTCCTAGATACCGGCGACGTCCAGTTCGTCTGCCTTGAGCGCACAACACAACAGGACCACGAATCCTCGAGCTCTCTGACCGCTACAACACCCACCAGCCCTCCTTCCTCGTCATCGTCTCAATCTCTGCCACCTCCACAGACACTCGCACGAAAGCGTATCATATATGCCCATTCCGACATCCTAATCAGACGGTCGGAATACTTCGCCACCATGCTCAGCTCCTCCTTCGCCGAGAACGGGAGCACCCTCCTCCATGGCGAACGCAAAGTCTACACGATTGTCGTGGAGGAAGCCGACTTCACCACCATCTACTGGCTGCTGAAGTGGGTCTACGCGAATTGGCTGCTTTTCCGCAAGGACGACGACCCAAGGCAAGCCGTCGATGGCATCGGTGCGGGCTGGAGCGCACGCGACTTCTGCTCGCCAGGTGTCGCTGACGAGTGGGGATGGAAGGTCTTCCACAAAGGCGGCTCGTCTGACGGTCACGGCGGTGGTGTCAGTGACGCACGGAGCGTCACCAGCGGAGCGAGCGGCAGGTCTACGGGCGAGGTTCCACGCGAGAAGCCGAAAGCCGGCCCTTCGACCACGTCTGCTATGCGGAGCAGCGGTGTGAGCCCGCCTAAGACGCAAGCATCCTCCTCGAACCGGTCGCCAACTACCCCTCGTCGTCCGTCGCACGGACCGTCGTCTGGGAACACCACTGGACTGAACATCCCGATGCCCAACCCAACATCTCCATCCGCGTCGCGGGGCTCGAAGCCCGTGCCCGTGCCGCTTTCACCCTCTGCACCGCACTATCCGCACAGTGCACATAAGCAACGCGCCCGGTCGTCGATATCCAGCGTAGATCCGCACATGCATCCTACACCCCCGCCCCAACCTGCGTCTGCACTGTCGATGTACCAGATCGCACACCGGTATGCGATGCCGGGACTTGGCTTGCTCGCGCTCGAGCATATCGTCTCGACCATCACGCCACAGTCTAGCTTCGCGGTGCTTCTTGCCTCATCTACGTGGGAGGAGCTCCATTCGCTCATCGAGGTACGTTGAGTCGCTGGGGAGGCCGCCATGTCCCAGTTCTGATTTATCTCTCGCAGGATTACGTGGTGGACAAGTGGGACGAAGTGTCTGTCTCGGACGAGTTCGAGCAATGCTGCCAGGAGGTGGCGAGCGGAGAGTACGTCGCGATGCAAGGTCTCTTTGTGCGCCACTGATCACTGACCGACCGTTCGTAGATGGGGACCTGAAGGCGGGAAGACCCTCATGGCCCTCTTCAGGCGACTGCGGTCGCCGAGTGCCATGGGTTATGTACGGGCCTAGAAGCCTTCACTGTTTATCTGGATTCATATACCATGTGTACGAGATATGGACAAGGCAAGGCGAGTGCGAGCAACGGATGTATCAAGATCTTACGCTGGACAAGGACAGGACAATGGGATATTCTGAATCCATCTATACGTCGGATCCTACTTCATGTACGACGCCGCGTTCACAAGCTTCCATAAACCGCCTCCTACTCGGAGAACCAACTTGTAAAGAAGCCGTTACCTCTTCAATATATGGTGCACCTTGGAACACGCCACATCCCCGCCACGACAATTTCCGACAGCTCATTCCGCCCCAGGCCATGGTGCCAAAGCAGCGTGCACAACGTCCAGGGATAGCGTAAGGCGAGGAAGATTGCCATGCACAACCGTGCCAGGGCCCTCTCTCGCAGCCTCTTGAAGCCTATCGGACTCCGCTGTGACAAAAGGCTGGCGCTGTGGCGCTACACCCTCGAAGCTCTCCTGGAATGGGGGTGTGCTGTGGCGGCGGCATCTTGAACCTCTTCAGTCGGACCATGCTCTGCCATGGGCCCTGACGAGACCTGTTCCGCATAGATGAAGGGATGCTCATCGGGGTCTTCTGAGAGCTCGGTGAGGGGAGACGTGAGTGCAGAGTCTTTTGAGACGGAACGCCTCGCGGGTAGTTTGATCGTGAGCGGCGGACGTCCTTCTTGGTTATCCGCCTCCTCGTCATGCCCTTCGCCTCCATCTACCTCCTCTTCCTCTTCCTCAACTTCGCCTGTGTTGTGCACGGTCGCACTCGAGGATGACTCCATGACGGATTCGACATCCTCAGTGCCTCCACTCCCGCCACTCGTTTGGGTAGCAGGGTAGGAGGAAAGCGACGACTGTCGTGCTATCGCAGCCGCCAGTTGCTGGAAGTAGGGCTTTGTCGATGGAGGCGCAGTGGCCCACGCCTGCCGGATGTAGCCGTTGAGACCTTTAGGTGCCCTGCTGCTTTTGATGCCCTTCTTCTCCAGGTCTCCCTTGAGCTTCATGTGAAAGGCTCTCGAGAAGAGGTTCCAGCTGTTAGGCCTCGCGGGCAGCTTCGAGGCTTGGACGGAGGTCGCTGCCCGTTTCCTTCCAGTGGATGTGGCGGATTTCTTGGACGAGGACGTGCAGCCGCTGGGAGTTTTCGGCGGCATGAAAGTGATGATGGATATGGGATGTGTATGTGTATGTGTATGAGTGCAGGCGAGTTGTCCGTCGAGTAGGTGTAATGGTAGCAGACTCTCGGAGTGGAAGAGATGGAGCCTGTAGGTCTCACGACGGCTTGATTTATATGTGCTCGTGCCTAAATAATAAGCTCGCTAGATGAAACATCGTAGGTGCCCACAACGCCATACACACAGCGGCCATGCATCCGCCCATCGACTGGAGTGCGGATCCTAGGTTACGGAGCTTCAGAACCTGAGTGCCCACAGATAGCTCAGCACACTCTGTTAGCACTACATACATTTTAGAGGAACGTACGCATCACCTGCTGCTTCCGGGGCTGCATAACAAGTCGCAACCAGATGCAATGGCAACAACTTGAGTTCTGATTCCACTATACGTACATCCAAACACTGTCAACTTGTTAGCTCCTCCTACCAGCACCACCAATCTGGATGATCGAATATGCCTGTTCTGCCATGCTAAAGTCGCAGCGCCTCAGAGATGCCAATTCTCAGGTCCATAGACAAACGACGTACCTTATCCTCGCACACGGTGGGCCGGTCGTAGTGTACACCACCGATGGTAGCTGGCGAGACGGTGTTGCACATCTTATTCCAGTCATCGCCATGATGAAGGTTCATCAAGCGGGATTTGTAACGCTAACAGGGCAAGCATGAGTGAGCTTCTATCTGTCTGTGCCTGTTCAGCAGCAACACGGAACAAATACCACTTCGACCTGGACTGCACCCCTAGAGAAACGGGCGAAAAGACTCAATCAAGTACCATGGTGCATCATAACATACCTTGTCCTTCATATTGTCCCAGTAGGTCATGCACTGAGATTCATTTGTACGGACAAACCAGGTAGCCCAGACGTTGCCATGTTCCTGAAGAGGTATTGACGCTTCAGTTCCTTCCGACAATCCAAGAATCGAAAGATGCCGAACTCACGTTCCTCTCGCATTTGTCCGGTTTATCGTACCGGCTGCCTTCGATCTGTACAGGCATGTCCTCGCACACCTCGCGCCAGTTCAGATCTCCAGGAATGTCCAGCAGGTTGGCGCTGTAGGATTGGACCCCATACTCCTCGCAGCCTGCGTTCTTCCAAGGCCCATTCCAGTGGACGCCCTGCCGCCTCCGCTCGACATCCTTCCGATGACGCTCCTCCTCCTCTCGGCAGCGAGCCCACTCCTCTCGCTCGCGCGCAAACGCCTCACGCTCCGCCTCGACCATGTTCTTCCACGCTGCGCGGTCGCGCTCCCGGTCCTCACGCTCCAGCTCCCAAAGCCGAAGCTCCTGTCGGTGGTCCTCGTGTTCGTGCGTCCACTGCAGCACCTCCTCCAGGTGCTCGTCCCTCTCGCGCCGCCACAACTCGCGCATCATCTTCTTCTGGGCGGGTGGCACGTCGTCTGCAAGGGTAGAGATGAGGCCGGCGTTCTGACAGATGACCAGCATGATGAGCACACCGAAGACGACCAGGGTCCAACGGATGATACCGAGGCTGTCCGGGCGCAAGGTGCATTTCTAGCACCCATGGGCAATCAGAGGGGTGTTCTCGCCACTCCAAGGGTTCCTGTTGGGCGGCGCCGAGTAGGAGGAGTCACTGCGTGACCCAAAAGCGGGGAGAGGGCTGCGGTTGTCTGGTGAAAAGTCGAGTTCACTGGACAAAGCGGCTATAAACTGGTGACGGGTGACTGTCTTAGTGAATGCAGTACCATGTAAGTTGACCACATTACCTCGGCGATTTGCCGGTGGTGCAACTCGGGACGTGGGCGCCCGGATTCACCAGTTCAGACTTGCCCATATACGAGTGTATATCGCTGCTGCTCGGGTTGTGGATCATGAATGGTATCCAGAACACTGTATACAAGACATATTGAACTGAACTGAATCGGAAACGAGTGTGCCGCGCAGTGGGGATAGCGGAGGTACTGCATACACCAGGAACATAACACCAAGACGAGCTACATGGATTGATATACCACCAGCCTTCCCCATCGCACTATGAGAGTCGCTCCCGTTTGCCTACAGGTGTGGAGTGTCATGATGGTTAGTACGGACACACTCCGATGTGCCTGTAAATCCGTACGTACCCGGACGATCCTCGGGCCCCTCTCTTGGGGCGGACTCGGTGCTCCTCTTGCGATCTAGCCCGGCAGAGTGCGCGTCGTTGTAGGGAGGGGGATCCAGCTCAGCAAGGGCCGAGAGACGGTCCTTTTCCTGGACTCGTTGCTCGAGCCGTGCGAGTACTCGATTTTCGAGGGCAGGGATGACTTCGTTCTGTAGGTACGCCTGGAAGCCCAGCTGAATGCTTGGGACGACTTCGTTCTTCAGGCGTACCTCAACCTCACTCGCGATGTGCTCCGACCAGCGGACAAGCCTGATCTTGGGACGTCCTACGATGGCTGGAAGGTTGGGGAGGGGTTGGAGAATTTAAGTAGGGGTGCTTACCAGTCTTCTGCTCGCCCATGCTCTCTTCGTCCTCTCCCTCACCCTTGACATCCCCATTCTCCTTCTCCTCGTCCTTCTTCGCACTGTGGACTGCATTGGCAGACTTGACAGCAACCCTGAACATCGCCTCAGCCGCCTCCGTGTTTCTCTTGAATTCGGCAGCGGCCTCAAGATAGGCTTGAAGGGAGGGTGTAGTAGAAGAAAGCTTGCTGGCCAGCAGCAAGGAGTTGGTAGACGTATTGTGAAGAGTGTTGACAAGAGCATTCAGGGACTCCATGCTCGACATGGTGGTGGGCAGGAGGAAAGGAAGGCAGCGGCAGGTTCCTGCCCAAATTGGCGCAGATCAAGCGCTCGCAGGGCGAGCTTGCAGATCGATTTATGAGCGGGGCTTAATCCGCTAAGGTTTTCTGACTATCCTAAGCAGTACTGAGAAGTACATAGAACAGTTCTGTGAATGAATTATGTATCGCGCTGTGAGGATACTGCGAGAGTTCTAGGTGCTGCTGAGTGGTCCGAAGCGCCATGACTGCCCATTTGGGAAAGACGTAGCGCCCTGCGGACGTGGTTGGACTTCGTCGCCATTTCAGACTGGTACACCAAGAATGCGATTACCGTAGCTTGAATACGAGGATGACATTCTAACCTACTCATTGACAAACTCAGCACGTGCCAAAGCGCCGCTTCTGTCGATGATTGCGTAGTGACCGCGGTCCTTGATGCGCCCAACGACACATTGGATAGTGGTTATCTCGACCACCTCCGTGCGCCCGTGGTTCTTGTAGTAGTGCATGTCCAGGATGCGGTGGTTGTTCTCAATGACGCACGTGAGGACCACACCGAGGACAAGTGTCGAGAATGTGGTTATGGGTGGGACCGCGGTCGGGATGGGCTTGACATTGACGACCAAGATGCGCAATAGCTGGCCGTAGAACGTGTGCGGTTCCATGATGACAGGTCGATTACGGTACCGAGCGTTCTTGTCGATGAGTAACTCGTACTGGGAGAACGTGAATGTCAGAGTCAGAAGTTGCAAAGATGTGCAGGCATGAAGAGGAATGTGCTTGCTCGTGCGGCCTCCAAAGCCGAAGTCTACGCACGCAGCACACGAAGAGAAGTCGTGTGCGAGAATCAAGTGGAAGAGAACATACCCGCACAAAGCTGGCATCCCGTGTATCCTCACTGGGGGTCCCCATCTGCGATGCTCGAATGGTGTCACCTTCTGGAAGAATACGAAGCTTGGCCCATTGCTCAACGGTATCGGGTAGGGCAGCGCGAACTTCGTTCGGAGTGGCAGTGAAGCGCAGAGTAAGACAAGAGATGATCTTGTCCATGAGGGTCCGGTCGAGGGCAAGGGATGAATGGCGTGGCATAAGCACGAACGTGTCATCTAGGTTGATAGGCAGTTAGCACGTTCAGTAGTTCTACAGGAGGCGGTTTGCTTACAGCCTGGTATAGACACTGACGTGTCTCGTTGGGGCGCGCGTAGTGACAGTTGATTGTGAATGCGATATATGACTTTGATGTGCGTCAGGCGGGCCTTGTCCAAAACAAAGCGGTTGAGACTGGCATAAGGGAACCGCCGGCTCCGGATGGCCGGCCCAAGGAAACCGCAGTACCGTTCCATTGGGAATGCCCAGGCAGTCCATACAGGACCGGTCTCAAGGATGGAGTCGGCGATGTGCAGAAGAGCGTGGATGGTGAGGGGACAGGCTGAGAGACGGCTAGGATTGTGCTGGTAGTAGAAGCTGATAGACAAACATGAAGGTGGTTAGGTCCAGAGCATGAGCGCGAAAGGTACTGAATGGACGTGGCAAGACTCACTCTTCGTACTTCTTCACCCATTCAATGAAGCCCTGACGGACTTCCTCAACCTCCGCCTCCGTGATTTCAAACTGGAGGCACATGGTGACGAGGCGGACGAGCTGCACCAGATGATCGTAGTACTTGGTCTGGAGGAAGCGGCCGCGGAGTAGAACTGGTGCGATGTACTGGAACCAGAATGCACGGGTGTCGGCGGTCCATGAGATCTTGTCGCTTGCAACATTGGGCGGCCGTGGGCCAAAGACGTACGGGATCGTACTTCCCGCGTTTGCGCTAGCCTTGCCGACTTCCTCCCAGACCGATGTGCGGATCTGATATTCTTGCGAACCTTCGTCGAGGTCCTTGTACGTGCCAGCCCATAACTGCATGAGGTTCTTCACAACGTTCTCCCAGATAAGATGCATAAAATCATACGGAAATGAGTTGGGAAACGAGAGGGATGAGAGGGCACTGAGGACCGGGATGCCCTTGATTCCATACGCCTTTGCGAGGCGATCGGACTCCGCACCGGAAGTTGTGTATTGCACCTCCCGAGCTTGGGCCATGAATTCATCGTGAGTGCGCAGAGGAAGGGCAGCAGGATCATAGACTCGCACAGCCTCGGGGTCACTCAGAACGTCAGGATGATTGGAGCGGTCGAGAGGAACATAGTGAGTGGTGGCGCGTGCATCGGGAATGCGTACCGCCAGAATACGGCACATCCGGCAAGGACACACTCCGTTATGGCCCTTCATGCGCATGACCATGGAGATTGCAGGGATGTCACCGAATACACGGATGAGATGCGCACGAAGCGCAAAGAAGCGGTTCGAGAGGGCGTCGTAAGCATGGACTCCGACAGCCAGACGGAGCATCTCTTGAACGAACGGCCACAAGAAGGAGTCGAAGTCGACCGGCTTCTTGGGACCCGGGATGACTCCGAGTCCCAGGATGTGCTCGAGATGGTTGCGTATGTCGGGAGGAAGGTTGTAGTTGAACAGGATGAGAGGCCATGCAGTCTTGGTGCGACGCTTGAATGGTGCGAAGCCGTCCGTGGAGAGGCCAAGCGCCACATCGCGTTCGTCTTCGAAATACTTGTGCTCCAGTTCTTGGCCATCGACGACAACCTTCCTTGTGAGCAGCTTACGGTACGAACGGGAATCCATGACGTCTGTGATGGTGCCGGGTTTATGAACATGTTCTCTTGCGCGATAGAGCATCGTGAGAGCCGTCTCCTGGTTCGCCAGGAACGCCTTGAGCCGTGGCGTCACCGGGAGGTAGACGAAGACCTTGCGTGGCTTGCCCTGAGCGTTGTACCGAGCAGTGTGACAGTACGGACACTCGGTCTTTGCAGCGTGAGGGCCTGTGAAAGCGCAACACGAGTCTACACAGCAGTCATACAGCTGAGGTTCGAAACCGGACAGCCGAGCAACGCGGGACTGTATTGTCTTCCATGTAGAGAGCCGTGACCCGGGGAATGTGAACGCGAGTTTCTCGAAGGTCTTCCCTGACATATGCTCGTCGACCTTGAGGGCGAAAGGACGTAGGATTTCCATATCATCTTCTGTCAAGTCGTCACCTGCCGGTGAGAGAGTTAGCATGCTATAGCAAACATCATGACCATTCCGACGCACCTGATATTAACCCCTCCCTGATGAACGACTCCACGAGCTCATCCCAGACCGAGATCGCAGTATACTCGTCGTTTCCCGCTACCTCCTCTTCCTGGAACAACCGGTTCCAAGCCTCTGCGTCCTCGGGCGACCCCTCAACCGGAATCTCTCGTTCTTCATCGTCCTCCTCATCGTCGGGGGCATCCTCGACCGTGGCCTGTCGATAGCGGGTCTGACCAGCCCAAGCAGTCTCCCGGATATGTCTTGCAGCGAGGCTGGAAAGCGCGAGGTCGTCATTGGCCTCCATAGAGTCTGGGTGGACCTCGGTAGCTGACGGGCCTGGGGCGGGCCCTTCTTGCTCGTTGGTGTGAGATTCATCTTCACCAACAAGAGGCGCAAGCAAGTCGGAAGGGGGAGGCGATAGAGGACCGGTGTGGCCGTAGACAAGATCTGCGCGTGACAGAGAAAGCGCGTGAACTTATAGTTGAGTAAGTACAAGCTACAAGCAACGTACCATGCAATCCTGGCCCTGAGGTCTGTCCCTGCCTCGCCGCAGACCCTTCTCCTGCTCCTGCGTCTTGTTGGCCCGGGCGGAACCTCTTCACAGGTCGCGCATCTGCCAGGATCGACCAACCACCATTGTCTTCCCCATTAGCTTGCTGAGAGGCTCGATAGAGCACTGGAACAGCGCCGCTGACATGCCTGGAGACGGTGTCTGGGTGGAGAGAACGTTGACAGCATGGGCAGATGACCCTGCTGCCAGCGGTTGTCGGCCGGGTGCGTCTCGAAGCCATGGTATAGGATGCAGCGGATAGATCGTCTAGAATATGCAACAGAGGGCAGGAGACGCGGTTGTGCAGCCTGGGACACAAGATATTAAACACCTGAGGGACTTGTGAGCGACTTAGAGTGAACTATAGGCGCTTCGGCGACCGATGGTGGCTGAAGATAAGGAGGAAACATACCACAACAAAGACGCGTACCTATATAAGACGAGGGGGCAAAATTCTTGGCCCATTTTCCTGCCTTCATCGTCCCGACGTTGACCGTCGGCATTTTCACCAGTTCTTGCTCCCTCGACGTTGTAGCCCTCGCTTCGACCTTCATTGGCGCCTACAGTCACCTTCTTATCTCCGATTAACTCAGTTCTCATCGCAAGATGCCGCGCGTACGTACTTATGCTCATGCTCCTTGATGTCGGACTGATCTTTCCCGATGTTCACCGGTAGGCTCTCACGAAGGCCCAGCTCGAGGAGATCGTAGCTACCCTGCGGGCAGAAGTGGCAGCTGCAGAGCAAGGTGAGTATCCTCCTCTTAGTCACCTTGAACGACTCTCTCACCTGGTACCATGGTCCATGGCAAGCCCGTGCTGCCACCGTGGGTGACTTGGAGACAGCCCAGCAGGCGCTCACCAATGCGCAAGCTGAGGTGACCGCTGCACACGATGCTGCTGCTGCTGCTCAAGCCGCCCACGCAGCCCTTCAGCAACAGCTTCAGAACCCGCAGCAGCCTGTTGGAGGGGGGGTGGCCGCTGCCAACGCTGTTGCGCCCGCCAATCTTCCGCAGATCGATCGGCCTCCAGGTACACGGTGGTCCATCCAGGAAGCCATGCAGCTATCGCGTGCTGAGTATTCAGAGATCCAGGTGAGTTGGTTGCTGAAACATCAAAGAGTTACACCTACTCACACCTTTCCACCTTTCGGAATTTAGCGTACTATCCGCAGCTTGGTTATCCGGGCGCAGCTTGACTGGACAGAGGACTTCCGCCGTCAGGATGCAGATAAGCTTGCAACAATGTTTCGCGCGGTACGTACTATCGGTCTTGCCCACCCGACCAGCGACATGCTCATCATGAACCTCGTGGTCTCTTGTTCACAGGCCCGCACGGCGCATCCTATCTTGCGGCGCTACACCAACAACTGGGCCTCAGCAGCCATAGCGCGGCAATATATGTCGAACAAGCGCAAGCATGCTTACAAGCAAGGTTACATCAAGAAGCGAGGTGTTGCCGCTGACGAGGAGAACCTCGGGGGCCCTGGTGGTCGACGCCGGGAGGACGAGGGTGAAGGTGGTGCGGGCACCGTGGCTTAATCTCGAGCGCCCGGCACTGCCGTCGTCGCACTGGCGCACGTGTGCGCGCTGCCTGCACCACATACACGCTCTTTTGTTTTATTCCAGTAGCTGTCGCACTGTGTCATGTACCTTCTCTCTACCAGTGAATTTACGCTATTGCATTGAACCACTATCTGCGGGACTCTGACTGCCGTACTTCAACCGAATCACGGCACACTCTCAACCAGTTCTACCGAGACTATTCAACCGCCTTCTCGTGGATCCCAGGTAGGAAACTTCAACCGCCGTAAGGTATACTTTCGCCCGTTCACTGCTCTCTCACAAGCAGTGAATCCCGGCAAAATCTGGATGAGAACCCACTGTTGAATCCCGGACAAAGTCGTTGGTTCTTCCCCGGCGCCTCGTAGTGCGAACTGGTAAGTACTCCTAATATTGTCCGTAACTACCACCGATAAGCCCCTGGTGACCGACCGGTTGAATTCCACGGAGGCTTAGTCGCTCAGTGAGTATACACTCCGATATGATGGAGGCGGGGAGTTCATCGATTCAATAGGCACTGTCGAGTCTGCAATGCGATGAGTACTTGAGTAATAAGACTGTATATCGTGGACCCACCTGCTAGCTAGCTGTCGACCCGCAACTCGGACTCCTCTCGCGAGACGGGAGGACAGAGACAGGAAAGCCTGGGGCAAGGTTCCCATGCTCTATGTACCGCAGCAACCGTTCGGCGTTATGAGGGCGCTCGGTTGGGCCCGACCGAGTGCCTTCCTGCTCGTTACGTTCTTACAATGGTCTTGTTCTTGCGACGCCTTCATTTATGTACGTTTGAACAGTCTTGCGAAATCGCTTGACTGATTATACTCAGTGCACATCTTGTGTCGGGGCGGCCGAACTCAGTGGTGTCGTGCAACTTCTGCCACTGCTCACAAGAACAATTGGTCCGGATGATCTTACATATGAGTACATGTGGGTTCATCAACTCGTCCTACAGGCTATCAGCACCAGTAGTATTGAGAATCGCTGTTGTGCCTCTCTGAGTGTCGTGCTTCAGATGTGCGGCTGCGGTCCATCACAGTAAGGGTCGGGGATGTCCCAAATACCAATGCGGCCATCCTTCTACAGATAAAGGCCATTGTCAGACCTGTAGGTGATCCGATTGCGTGCTGGCAGAGCAGACATGAACCATACTCACCTCGTCGACGCAGACGGTAGGGCGGTCATAGTGCACACCAAGGATATTAGCCGGAGTAGTACTGCACATCCTATCCCAATCGTCTCCATGGTGGAGGTTTAGGAGATGGGCCTTGTATCGCTGAAGTGCATCGACCGTTAGTATGATCGCTGCTCCAAGAAATCCAGAGGGTGCTCACTTTTATCCCGTTTTGACCGGGGCTGCAGCCCTGAAACCCTGAGGCGTCAGACCGGGGAGGATGTTCGGCATTTATATGCAGGAGCACTTACCACGTAATCAAAGCGATCCCAATACACTGCACATTGGGGTTCGTCGAGCATCCAGGTCGCCCAGACGTGCGTTTTCTAAGTTAGGTCAGCTTCAAGAACCATTGGGAAAGTCGGAAACAACTCACATCACGTTCGCATTTGTTGGGTTTGTCGAACGGCCTGCCGTCAATGTGGTTAGGCATGTCCATACAGACATCGAGCCAGTTCAGATCTTCAGGGATGTCGAACAGATGTGCACTGTAAGACTGTATCCCAGAGGCATAGCACCCTTTGCTCTTCCACGGCTCTGACCACCACACGCCCTGCCGCCTGTACTCAATCTCCTTCCGGTGCCGTTCTTCCTCCTCCCGTCGACGAGCCCACTCCTCCCCTTCGCGTGCCCAATCCTGGCGCTCCGTGTCGACCTTCTTCTTCCATTGCTCGCGCTCACTGTTCACCTTGGTCCACCAGTCGCGGCGTTCCGTCTCGACCTCCTCCTGCCAGTGCTTGCGCTTGTCGTTCTCCTCAACCCACCAGTCACGGCGTTCTGCCTCGGCCGCCTGCTTCCATCGCTTGCGCTCACTGTTCTCCTTGCTCCACCAATCTCGGCGTTCCGCCTCGACCTCTCTCCGCCAAGCTGCGCGCTCCTGCTTCGAGGTGCGCCACCACGCCTTGCGCTCAGCCTCGACTTCCTCCTTCCACGTTGCGCGGTCGTGCTCCCGTGTCTCTCGCTCTATCTCCCACGCATGAAGTTCCTGTCGGTGGTCCTCTCGCTCGCGCGTCCACTCCACAACCTTTTTGGAGTGTTCGACCTTCTCAAGCCGCCATGCGTCGCGCATTGCGGCCTTGCGGGACGCGGGGACATCGTCCGCAAGGGTAGAGATGATGCCGGCGTTCTGGCAGATGACCAGCATGGTGAGCACGCCGAAGACGACCAGTGTCCAACGGAGGATACGGCTGTCGCGGCGCACGCCATGGGCATTCAGAGGTGTGGTCTCGTCCTCCCAAGGATTTTCACTGGGCGGGGTCGGGTAAGCGGGATCTACGCTTCCGTAGGATGGAGGCGGGGAGTTCATCGTATCGATAGTGTAGTCTATAACGTGTCAATGAGGGCATAATGAGACCGTAGATCGTAGGACTCACCCGTCAACTGGCGAGTAGCAACTGTGAGACCTCTCGCGAGACGGGAGAGGGGAGACAAGGAAAGCCTGGCACGGACGATTATCGATGAACACCAGCACCAGGCTTGCTCGCAGGGCCCTACCGCAGCAGCTGTTCGAATTAAGAGGGCGCTCGGTTGGGACCGACCGGGAACCTCCCTACTCGTTACGTATCTGACATGGCTGTTTGCTTTCTGGGCTCTTGCGCATATGTATATATGGAGCCCGGCCGAGAAAATCAACAGTCATTCTACACAACACACATCGTTGCAGAGCGCACGTTTCAGAAGCGAGAGCAGAGTCCAAACCGTAACAATTCGTCTAGACCTCGAGGGCGAATATGTCGAGAGGTAGCGTCCGTCTGGGCTCAACACCACTTCTCAGGTAACTCCCATATACCAACCATGCCGAAGAAACTCCCCTATATGCTGCGTGAGCCACGTACGAGAACGAATTAGAGCGGAGGACATACCCGGTTTTCACAGATGGTCGGGTGGCCGATGTCGCGGCCATTGATCTGACCAGGAGTGGTCGCACACATGGTCTCCCAACTTTCGCCACGGTTGACACCCCACAAGCGACCCTCGAAGTGCTGCAGAGTCATATAGATTCAGGCGCTGATGGGTTACAACCAGTGCGGAGGGAACTCACTGCGATTCCGGGTTTACCCTGCGCGCACCGCTGCCAAGAAGAGAGAGTCAGCCATGTCCTGAGGCTCGCTATATGAAGCGCACCTGGTACTCGATCTTAGCCCAGTATGGGATGCACCCCGGCTCATCCCAATTGACGAGCCACGACCCCTGCACATCTCCGCGATCCTGAACGATTGTTAACCATCACCGGGCAACGCTGCCATGTACATACTCACATCACGCTGACAATCAGCCGGTCCATCGAATTGGCGGCCGCGTACGGTGTTCGGCATATCGCTGCAGACCTCGAGCCAGTTGAGGTCGGACGGGATGTCTTTCAGGGTAGCACGGTAGACACGCGTGTCGTACGCTTTGCAGTGGGCGTCGCCGACGGGCTGTGTCCAGTAGACACCCTGCCGCTTGCGTTCCACCTCCTTGCGGTGCCGCGCCTCGTTCTTGCGTTCCTCCCCCCACTTGTTCCTTTCTTCCAGCCACTGCGCGCGTTCGGCGTCCCACTGGTGCGTCTCCTGCTCGTGCAGTTCACGATCTGCAGCCCACTCATCAAGTAGGATCTTGTGAGCCTTCGTCTGCGCCTTCCATTCACGGCGGATCGCGCGTTTGGCGGAAGCAGAGACGTCGTCCAAAGGGCAGGATATAACGCTGAGATTCTGCAGGATCAGAATCACCATTAGGATAGATCCGAGTATGGTGCAGAGGAGACGGAGGGCCCGGCGTCGCTTCGGCTCGTACTTGGGGAGGAGAGCGGTTCTCTCGTAGCTGAGGGGGGAGGGGAGGGGAGCGACATAACGTGCTGTGCTGGATGGGCCAGGAGTCGATATTGGGGGTGTATAGACGTCTTGGTACCTCGGAGGAGGCCCATATTTAGAGGCCACGGATGAAGCGTAGTCAGAGTCCATGCTGGTCTTGTCGTGGGATGGGTGTAGCAAGCTCGGGCTTATGAGGAGAAGGAGACGCAGAGAGTCCTAGGGATCCGAGTACACTAGCTGTCAAATGTGTCAGGAAGGCAATGCGGTAGGCTGCGGTAGGCTCAAGGTTTGAGCATGTCGGAGGACCGGGGCCGGTGAGCTAGCAGCACTTGGAGATACATCTCGAGAGCCCTGCTGCTGCAGGCCTGGATAGAGCGATTGCCAGTGTCGCACTCCACAGTATGTGTTGCACAGAAAAGCGAGGCAAGAGGTCAGGAAATATTTTAATGGTCAAGCTGCGATACTTAGCGCTGGTCGCGGCCCGTCGCGATCGACACGCGAGCATGCGGGGTAGATCTAGCCGCCCAGGAAGATAAGGCCGCTTAAACATCCCCGCGTCCCGCCAACCGCCATGTATACATGATAAGTCCGTCGACGGGGGCATCCCGCCCTCCCATCCTTACCACCACCTCCTTCGCGTACACCCACGCCTTCTGCGAGACAGACTGAGCGTCCCTGAACATGCTCACTGCGGCACCTTCCTCTGCGATCCTGCCCACCATGAGGCGCATAGCTTCCTCTCCGAGGCCTTGGTCGGTATCGCACCCCACTCGCGCCGCTCGGTACACCAGGAGGACACTGGCAACGCATGTGGAGGTACGTACAGGAGCCGTATGTCGCTATCTCGCCGCATTCCGAGCCTCGCCCATGTAGGACAACTTCCGTATCCCCATCATCGACTTCAGCAAGTACCGGGACGCGGCTACAACCGCGCAGAAGGAGGAGACCGCGCAAGAGGTCGTGCGTGGCTTCACAGACGTCGGCTTCATCTACCTCAGCAACCATGGCATTCCGGAGGAGACTGTCAAGCACACCTTCCAGAAGGTCAGCGCAGTCCAATCTGTACTTGACGATCGTATGGCATGTATAACTGACACGGACTATCTCAGAGCGCAGAGTTCTTCAGCATGCCCATAGAGAAGAAGGCTGAGCTCGCATGGCGCGACCCTCGCGCTAACCGTGGCTTCGTGCAAGTAGGCCGCGAGCGCGTGACCCAGTCTGCGGACGCAGACGAGATCAAACAGCTCCGCGAGAAGGCACCGGACTACAAGGAGTCCATGGAGATCGGCCGCGACTGGGACAAGACGTACAAGAACTACTGGCCGCAGGAGGCGGATGCCCCGGGGTTCAAACGCACGATGCTCAACTTCTTCCAGACGTGCCATGAGTTGCATGTGCTCGTGATGCGTTCCATCGCGCTTGGCCTGCGTCTGGAGGAGTCCTTCTTCGATAGCAAGATCAACGAGCAGTACCACAACTTGCGTTTGCTGTCATACCCGCCTATCAAGACGCAATTGCTTCGTGAAGAGGGTACAGCACGCGCCGGTGCCCACTCAGACTATGGCACCTTGACGCTGCTCTTCCAGGACTCTGTAAGCTCACCGCAACCATCGAGGTATCTGAATATTACTCATACTGTCATTCGCGCCAGGTTGGCGGTCTGGAGGTTCAGAACCCGCGAACCGGCCTGTTCCAACCCGCCACGCCCATCGTGAGTGTATCTCATCCACATCTTGACCATTGATAGAAACGACCTTGTCTTCAGCCTGGAACCATCGTCGTGAACGCTGGCGACCTCCTCGCCCGTTGGAGCAACGACGTTCTTCGCTCGACCCTGCACCGAGTGGTCGCGCCTCCAGCGAAGGCGATCAGCGAGACCGAGGGCATCACCCCCGCGCGCCAGTCAATTGCGTTCTTCTGCAATCCCAACCAGGGTGCCGAGATCTCGTGCCTCCCGACGTGTGTGGTTCCCGGAGGCAATCCGAAGTACCCT
Source organism: Cerioporus squamosus (assembly GCA_022592435.1). NCBI lineage: Eukaryota > Fungi > Basidiomycota > Agaricomycetes > Polyporales > Polyporaceae > Cerioporus > Cerioporus squamosus. The sequence goes on from JABYQS010000332.1 coordinate 23,374, forward strand.
CCAGTGACGACCGAGGATTACATTGTGGGCAGACTGAAGGCGACGTACATGTAGATTTTTTCGGGCGTATGTTTGCGGGGTTTTTCTTGGATAATCTGTAACTAATGTACATTGTGACGTTCTACCTTGCTGTATCCGCGCCCTCTGTGATGCGCTTCCCTCCGTCGACCACGCCTGAGCTAGTCGGACCACAAGCTACTGCATGTACTAGTACACGATCTCCGGCGGGAGGTCGACGTCATACTCCGCGCATGCCACTCGTGCATGGTCGGGGCATGAGGACGACGATCGTCGGAGGAGACAGTGCACTATCTGTTCCTACCTCGGCCACCGCAAGAACACCCAACATAAGTAGCGCGGCTGTGAAGTTGCACCCAGCGAGGGAGCTGCAGGCCGGGCGCGTCGGTGACGCGATGCGTAACGCAGCACGTGTCGTTCGTCACACACCGCGATCGGGGCGCGCCGCCTAGGTCGGAAGCGCAAGTGACGCTGCTCGTACTTACTACAAACATACTGTACTGGGATCACCCAAGTCCGTCGCGCAAGAATTCTGCGACGAACCTCCAAGTGGATCAAGCCACAATCTGTATGTGCTAGCCCCATCCGAGCGCGTTCTGGCAGCCGTCCTCAGGCTGCTGCTTGAATAACAAGCTGGCTATACTTACTTCGCCGCCATTAATCTCAATAGGTGAGCGAGCCCCGCTGGCACGTTCTGACTCAACAGATACTTATCCCGCTCCACAAAACAGTTATGGCGGTCCACATGAGCACCATTGTCTCCCGGAAGACTGCGGACATACTCTCGCATCTGTCGCAACTCCGTCCCACCTTCGCATCACGTCCGCTTCTTTACACGATCTCCGTCTCCCAACACACCAGCAGCTCAGACCTCTCCGAGCTGGTTGCCTCAGTGAAGTCGATGTCCGACGACTCCGTCGGGTGTCTATCTGCGCCCATTCCATCCGCAAGGCCGTCGTGGCAGCAGTGCACGGCAGTGTCTGTAGCCTCTTTCGATGCGCACCATGCCATGACCTTCCGTAGCACAGTACCGGGGCGGAAGGCTACACAGGTCGGTCGATGGCACGCGATGCACCAGAAGGAGAAACAGCAGGACACGCAAGACTATAGCCAGGATATCGACTGGGAGAGTGCGCTGTCGCGATCCTATGAGAGCGATGCCATGCCACCCGCGTTGAAAGGCCTCTCGTATGTCCCTTGTCATGTTCGGCGGCGCTGAGCTGACCGCACCTCCCTCACAGCGAAAGAGATCCGGACAGTATCCTGTACTTCAGCGATAACTCGCCTGAAGGATTGAACAGCGTGCTGTCGCGGTTCTCTTCTGCGACCAAGGTTGGCGAGATCCGACATTCCCCTATATCTTCGTCGCTGACGCTGAGGATCAAGCTAGGTCTGATTGCTACTTCCACGCCGTTCGTAACCGGTAGGCCGTATACCCTATTCCACAACGACTCAATACATTCCGACGGTGCTGTCGGAATGTGTTTGTCTTCGGGATCACGATCGAAGCCGTTCAGCGAATACCCAGGGCTAGAAGCCATCACACGACCGATGGTAGTGACGAGGTACCTTCATGCGCACAACGCCCCATCGCGCCTCTGCTCACCAGTTGATCTAACACAGCGTTGAAGGTAACCTCGTGAATGCGGTGGACAACGCAAATCCGTCCAGGCTCCTCTTGCACGCTATCCAAACCCATCCTGCAGTGGCGGCCTCTGCTGAGCACATCTCGAAAGACTTGCGACTGTACCTAGGAACCCTGAAGCAAGCGGGCAGTTCTCACCAGGTTCGTTGCGTATCTAATCACTCCTCGAGCCTTCGTACTTAATTGGTGGTTGCTGCAGCTGGACCAGCTTTTCTATATCACGTCAGGCGACCCGTCGCGGGGTTCGATAGCCCTCGATACGGATACGGCCCCTGCCGAGGGTTCACTGGTGCAGGTGAGCTCTCCAGAAAGAGATTTGACCCTGGCTTAGCCTCTAAAGCTCCATGCATTGCAGTTCTTCTTGCTGCCTCCCACCACAAAACCCGACATTCTGAACGAAGTCCTGAGCCCCAGCATCTCGTCTCGAAGCCTGACCTTTGCTTCCACCTCCATGGACGATCTCAACATAACGGTTGTCACTGCAGAATCCTCCGGGACCGTTATACTGCAAGATACATTCGTTGCAGCCTCGGAGAACGGATGCATCGTGAGCCGGGCTGAGGGAGGCAAGAGTGAGCGTCCGTGGAAATGTTCTGTTCCTGGGAGCCTGGTGGGCTTGCGGTGGGCATGATTGCAAGAGAAGCTGCGTAACCATAACCGCGTGTAAATTTCGTAGTATCGTCTTTCTTCCGCCCTTGACTTTCGGGAAGGACCTTCAAGGACGGAAATTACTGCAGTTGCCTCATTTGGGCAGGTCGTGGTTACCTATCACGAGCGCTTACCACAAGTAGAGTACTTACTCTCGTTCAGCCACTGCCAACCCTACTGCGCCGCGTCTTCTTCTGCTTGTGTTGCACCCATCATCTGCTCAGTCAACCCGACAATCTCAGGAGATCATGAACCGCATATTTGGCACATCCTCGAGCAAAAAACCACGTCCGACTCTCAACGATGCCATCTCATCAGTCAGTGGCGGCTTCTAGCCACTATGGCCACATCGCAAGTGTATTGATGCCTCAACATACACATCCTAGACAGACACCCGGATGGCATCTATTGAAGTCAAGATCAAGAAGCTGGATGGAGAGCTTGCACGGTATAAGGAGCAAATGAGCAGACTGCGAAATGGTCCTGGCAAGGTACGTTCGCGCGAACATCACTGCAACTCTCCGCGTAGACCGACACTATGTGTGGCGACACCCTAGAACGCGATTCAGGAGCGCGCCCTTCGTACTCTCAAGCAGAAGCGGATGTACGAGTCGCAGCTCGCACAGCTCACGCAGCAGACGTTCAACATGGAGTCCGCGGCACTCGCAACGGAGAACCTCCGGAACACGATGGCGACCGTCGACGCGATGAAGCAGACGAACAAGGAGCTCCGAAAGCAGTATGGGAAGATTGACATTGACAAGATCGAGGTGCGTAATTCTCGTTCATAGACAAGCTCGGCATAGCTCAGGCGGCGCAAACGAACGCAACAGAGCGTACACTACGACATGGAGGACCTACTTGAACAGGCAAACGAGATCCAGGAAACGCTGGGTCGTTCGTATGCTGTTCCAGACGAGATTGACGAGGCGGACCTCCAAGCTGGTGAGTACTCCGGTCTGCTTTATGGGCTAGGTCTCAATATGGTCGGCAGAACTGGACGCGCTGGAGCTGGATGTCGAGGAGGAAGGCCCGTCATATTTGAGTGACCTCAATAAGGTGCCGGACTTCATTGACGAACCGCCTGTGGAGGTATCGGAGGTCAGTTATACGTCCCGCAGTGGGAACTACACGCTGAAGTATGCTTTAGACCCCAGAGCAGAAGGAGGCTGTCAAGACATCGGCATAGATGTGGAAGCGGACTATCGACATCTCTCTCTTATTTTTGTACCATCATCGGATGTATCGTCAACGGGAGCTATGCATTGTACTTTACAACAGTCCCCGGATTCGCAATGCGTCGGTTGCAGTTGCACTCTTGGGTGCACTAGGGAACGAGGCGACATTGCTTCTGAACGTCGCGCTGTTCCAGTATGGACGATGTGTATGGAGTGTATAGGAGCACTGTGGTACATAGCATATGGCGTTCAGCCGTATCGCTTCTCTGTGCCATCATCCTCTGCAAACCAATCCTGCACTGACCTCGTCTCCTCCACGGGCGCAATGTTGATGATCGTGGACTTGCTTTGCGTATCTGCAGGGAACACGTAAGCAATAGGCCACGAAGACGAACATGCCAACTGCGGCGAACGTACAAGCCTCGAACGCTTCCACGCCGTTCTCCCTCCCGATACCGCTCTCTTTCATACCGCCCCTGTAGCGTTTCGGCCGTGAGTTCGCAATGCTTCCGGAAATAAGACATCGAGGCACGAACCATGGTGAACTAGGGTCGTTCCGGTGATGCGTGTTAACCCACACGAGCCCAGCCTCTATCTCGGCAGATACCCGGTGTGCCCTCGAGAGGTCCTGTGTCCAGATACCAGCACCCAATCCATACTTGCACGCGTTCGCCAGCTCAACGCCTTCACGTTCGCTCTGCCCGTCACACCATCACAAAAGACCCCGCGAAATTCGCAGACCAGAAGCACAAGGGAAAGTCAGCGGAGAGTATTGCAAGTGCGATGTGAAGTAGCGGAAAGGACGCACCGAGAAGCGAGTGACGACGACGACTGGGCCGAAGATCTCTTCTCGCCAGAGGTCGTCCTCGGTGGACACATCGGTGATGACCGTTGGAGGGAAGAACGCTCCGCGCGAGAAGTCGTAGCCGTCCAGCGCCGAGGTGCCTGTCATGCGTTTTCCGCCTGTCAGAATTCTCCCTTCACCCTGCTGCACCAGGGCCTCTATGCGCTCCAGCTGGCGCAGCGAGATGACCGTGCCATGGTCGATTTGGGGTTCATAGCTGCGAGCATCCGAGAGTGATCGGTCAGCGGTTTACATGCAGAGGAAGGACTAGGAAGGAGCGTGCGTACGGTTGCCCATCCGATTGGTGACGCTCTCGACCTTCTTCATGAAGAGAGCCATGAACTCGTCATAGATCCTGTCCTGCACAATGAGCCGCGTCCCAGAGACGCACGTCTGGCCCGAGGCAATGAAGCACGCAAACGCCGCGCCGTTCGCGGCTGACTGGGGGTCCGCGTCGTCGAACACGACTATAGGTGCCTTGCCGCCGAGCTCTGCGGTGTATGAGGCGAGGTTCTGGCCCACAATGCGGCCGATGGCCCGTCCGGTCTCCGTTCCTGCCTTTGAACGACAGTTCATATCAAGTTACGCCAACGATACAGGAGCTGCTCACCGTAATGTCGACCTTCCTGACCGTAGGTCAGACACGAGCATCTTGCCCACTGTCCTGCCGTAGCCGGGAAGCACCTGCAAGACTCCCTGGGGGACTACGCCATGAGTTCAAGGTCCACCTGTGGTGCTTATACGTGGAAGATGGAAAACACACCTCCTGCACTTATAGCCATCTCTGCAAACTCGAGCACGCTCATAGGTGCGAGTTCGCTGGGCTTAACAATGACGGAGTTGCCCGCGGCGAGCGCAGGGGCTATCTTCTTGACTGCTATGAGCAGGGGATGGTTGAAGGGCTGTCGCAGGGCATTAAGTAGGACTGCAACGAGGAAGATACGCTCCCACCCACCGTTATCTGGGCGACAAACCCAAGGGCACTCGCTGCACATAGTTGAGCAGAGGTCCCTGTGTCGGCGCGACGAAGGACCCGTGCGTTCGCAGCAGGGCCGCATAGTAGTCTCTGTTACAAGGACCTATGATCAGACCACCAGCGAGCGTACGAGTGAACAACGTACAGCCATTCCGGCAGCCTCCCAAGCTACTTCACACCCGTGAACGTCCGCTCTCCCCCGAAGTGGACGAATATGCGAACGTACCTGCGCCTTCATCTCCCGTATCGCGCGCCCCGTCTGCAGCGTCTCAATCTTCGCGAGGTCTGGCACCCGCTCCTCCAGATCACGCGCGAGGTTCGACAGCACCCCTGCGCGCTGGCTCGCCGGGGCCCGCGACCAGATGCCCGCCTTGAAGACCTCGTGCGCGCTGAACACCGCGTTCTCCACGTCCTCCTGGTTCGCGCAGGCGACTCTGCACCCGAAACGAATACGGATGTCAAAGCCTGAGGATATGCCATCGAGTGCGACGTTGGAGAACGTACGTAGCTAACTCCTCGCCATTCGCAGGGTTCCTCACCACTAGCCTGAGTGGTCCCGTGTGGTCAGACCAGACTTGCACGCTTGGAACACGCTCAACAATACGTACTCTTCGCGTCCGGTTGCATCAGGAAGCGGACCATCGAGCGATGTATGCAAGCAGAAGGGTCCGTACCGCTGTCTGTGCAGTCGGTGCACCTGCATCGGAAGTCAGCGTTGCACCGCGGACGGCTTGTCTCCTAGGTATGCTGGACGCACAATTTGTGCTCTGGCCGTCCTCGGAGTCCTCATGTCCTATATGGGAATGATATAGCGAAGTGGAGACGCAGCAGAGAGCGAGCAGAGCAAGACCAGCAGCTCGCCGTCGCGGAGAAGGTGTGACGTATGCGAAGCGCTCGTTGCAGGGCTCTATCATGTAGTGGGCTTTCGCGTACTGGTCTCCTACCCAGTCGCGTACTAGTACACTCCGATATCGGACTCAGGCTGTAGAAACAAGCGACGTGACGGTAGTGCTAGTAATTCTATGCTACAGAGTGGTAATGCGACAAGAAGAATCATGACAAGAAACCCCGAATGGCACCTCCACGTTCTGCACGTCGAGCCTGCAGAGACATCAGCTATGAACGCGTACGCGGCTACCAGAGACCAAACTCACAAGAACGTATCGTGGCCCCAGACGC
>JABYQS010000333.1:0-29842 GCA_022592435.1 Cerioporus squamosus
CGATTAGAGCAAGCGCAGATGAAGAGGCTCACATCCGGCAAGGTTTAAAGACGCTTGTACACACGCACTCGCGATGTTACCTCATACCGACCTCCTCGGTCATCTTTTGTTTGCAACAATAAGCAGTACAATGCATGTGTAGAGCGAGTGATGGCATGGCGTCGTGTGCTCGAGGGTGGAGTGAAAGCCGGTCGTGAAAAGAAGGATACATAGCCGCACAGAATCCACACAAGATGTCTACTTGCGGCCCGCCTTCTCCTGCGACTTGATGACCTTCTTCACGATCTTCGCCTCCTCAACAAGGAATGCCCGGAGGATGCTGAGGGAAGCCATCTATGAGGATACGAAAAGACTGGCCGGAGTGAAGGGTACATACCGGGACTTTGTGCAGTCACCGCATCGTGAACCACCGTAAGCCCTGCGGACAGTCTTCTTCGTCTTGGAGATCGTGGCGTATTGGCGGGGACGGAGGGCAGGGACCTAAAGCATGGCATGCGGTCATCAGCACCCTACTTGGAGCGCAGACTTGGACAGTGGAACGTACACCAGGCAACGCAATACCGCAGTCTCCGCACTTGGGCGCGGAAGCAAGCTTTTTGAGGTGGTGGTAGACAAGCTTGCCACCAGGCGTCTTGACCACCCGACGGCGGTTGGACGTGGTGTTGTAGGGGGTGCGCTTGCGGAGAGTGACGCGTTGGGCCATTGGTGGACTGTGGGGACGTACGTTCAGTATTCGCATAGCAGATACCGGCTCCTCTGTGCGACCCTCAAGCCCTCATCACCACCTCCGTTCCCCCATAGACAACCGACACCGTCGTTCCTCCACCTCTCCCATCCAAGCTTGTTTCAAACTGCTTCCTCTCCAATGGGGCCGCACAGAACGCCAGACGACGGGGAAAACTCACACTTGAGGGTTTCAGGCGGAGGCTGCCTGTGCGCACCGGTCAATATTTGTCCAAGAAACGTACGGGTAGCATAACGACATACCTTGATCTTGAGCTTGCTGTGGCCGTCACTGTCGAGTATATTCCTGTAACCGGTAGTGCGGGTGGCTGGGAGGTACTATACAGTACACGGAGTTTGCCGCCGGGCGTTTCGTCTTCCTATTCAGGCAACCATATTGACCGCCAGCTAGCTGTGCATCCAACGCTCATCCTCACGTTGCTCATTAATTACCCCCTATCCACCGTATGTCCTGTGGATATGAGACTCTGACGTTCAATATCGGGGACTATAATGGCTTGAAGCTCGACGACTCTCGCTCCGTGTGCTATCTATCTGTCAGCAGACATGACTACTAGTCTCTTCAGTACCCCGATGTCCGCCGCGCCTCACTCCGGACGTGGGCCCATACCTGCACGACGAGTCAATCTAGACGTCTGTCATGATATGTCCTGGGTCCTGTAACGTATCCGTCAGTGCTCCCCGGGCTCGAGGTCGTCATCCATCAGTCTGGAAGAGACTCTAACCTGCATGGTGTTCATACGACATGCGGCTTCCTGTGCAGCGCGCAGAAGCAACCATGCACATGTTCATGACGAAGTCTGCCTGAGTAAATCTATTCGACTTTGTCCAGATTGACACTGACATGGCAGCCAGGATGCAATCGGGGCCCCGTCTGCTGCGAACGCCCTGGCCCTGCCTCTTCCGCGAAGCACCGTCGGCATCCTCCTGCAATTCGGAATACTGCTACATATGTCTGACGCGTGACGTGCCGCGACATATAGTCTGTCCGGCCTGGCCCGTGTCGTAACAATTATTAGCATGTGCAAGGCTGCGCACGTACCGAGCCTCGGAACCGCATCTACGGTCGCTATCCTTCGCTATCTTTAACTTAGTACTAGCAGGGCTCGGGCTTGCCGCAACGCCACATTGCTCCGGCAGCCTCCATGTCTCCCGACGTCTCCCGCAGTGTTGATTCTAGCCGGAGGCCACCAGCACCTCGCGGCCCCCCAATACACTTCCCGCGTTCCCTGGTTCCTTCTGCCTCCCACATAGGACGTAGCTTGTGAACAATGGATGCTATTCTTACCTCAATGACGCGTGGCACGCTTCGAGTGCTTCTCGGTCTGCGTGAGTGCCGGCGAAAACATATCTCGATGTCGCTCCACTCGTCCCATCTCCGCCTAAGTTTGGGCCCGCCAACCCGTATGGGCATACCTGCAGTGGTGGGAGTGAGTACGCCAGCCCCCTTATAGTGGTGCCCAACCGATGCCGAAGTCTTCGTGAAGTTAGCCACATCGAGACTACACCTGTCGCTGAGTTCTCTCGGGGATACTGAATTTAGCGGCGCTCACTAGTTCCCCGATCATTCAGAAGCTATCAGGCCTGCCGGACGAGAAGTCGACACGACAGGAGACAGGATGGAGGTTCCAGGCACCGCGCGCTGAGATATCCCCAGCAATACCCACTGAACATTCGGAATAGCAGAAAGTCGTACACATGCAACGAAAAAACATCCGCGTGGCGTTCGCCGTTCAGTACTCCCGGTCGAACCGTTTGTACGAATGCTTTTCGTATTCTTTTGTTTTGCGCCTTGTCCTCACACTGTCACGCAAAGGATGTCAGTGAAAGCCGACAGATACGAGGAACACCGTGATATACGCACAGAACCGGAGCACGCGGCTCGATGAGCGCACGCTGCTGCATGCTGATGAACCTGTCTTTGAACAAGTTGCCCTCGGGCTATATGACCGTCCCGCGTAAGTATGACCCCGTGGTAAGGAACATGGCGACGTACCTTGAGCCCGCGTAAACTCTCGCTCAGCTCCTCGCCGAGCTGTACGTCGATCTGACCCTCGGGGACCTTGTGTTTCCCGATCTTCTCCCCTGCCAATCCCTTCTTGAGCTTCTCCTGCAAAGCAAGCTGCTGTTGCTCCCTGAGCCGCTCGCGCGCCGCAAGGTTGCGCGAGATGGCTTTTCGGAGTGCCTTTGCAGAGTCGACGGAGGCAAGCATGCGTTTCCGCGCCGCCTTCTCCGCCAATGCACGTCTCTGCATGAATCGCGATTATTGATCAGTGCGCATACCGTCCGGCGGGGATGGGGAAACGCACCTCCGCGCGTAGTCGCTCCGCCTTCTTCCTCTGCTGCTTCGTCTTCCTCGCAGGCATCTTCTTTGGAGGTAGCGGCTCGACGCTTGCGTCTTCCTCTTCCGCCTCAGCCTCGATAGGCTCGTCAACCTTCATGCCCGGAGCGGTGCCTACTGCAGAAGCGGCTGCAGCTTCAGCGGCAGCGATCGCCCTTGCCTTCTCTATCTTCGCCTTCGTAGCCTCAAGTTCATCCACACCTTTGAGCTTCTGCTCCTCGACCTCGTGTGCCGCCCGCAAAAGCTCCAGATGGGACATGACTGGCGGGTTGTACGAGGTACCTTCATGTGGTGACGGTACCGCAGCCAGAGCGATCATGGATCGGGGATGTTGCGACTGAGGAGCCTGCACATTCGCATCACTTGCATGAGCGGGGTGCGACCTGCAAACAGCGAAGATCCAACAACGCACCTTCACAGGGACCTTTTCCGGCACCTCCTCTGACCAGACATCGTACTTCCCCGCCTGCTTCGCAGCCTCGCTGAGCTCGAGCATCGCGCTCCCCTCTCCGACCTGGTTTGGGTCCACATAGGCGTTGAACGGCCCTTGCCGCAGCCGCTTGCCCATCCTCAGCAGACGGGTCTTCTCATCGTGGGTGACTGCCTTGCGCTTCGTGCCCGCCTTTGCTGCGTTTTCTGTCGCGCGCGAGAAGACCGCGGGAACGGCGGAGCGTTGCGAGAGGATTTTCGTCGACGTGAGGACGCGCTCGGAAAACTTTGGTAGGGTTTTGCGGACTACACAACCAAGGGAAGCGTGAGTCTGACTAACATAACCTTCGTTCACAATCACGAGGGAAGAGAAGGTGTCTGGACGGGACCGTAGGACGGAAACACACCTGCATCGTCTCCGGTAACATCGACCTGGAACAGCTCCTCATCCGTCTTCTTCTGCAGTGTGGTCCTGCACGATCCATGCGCTGCTGTGAACACCAGCACAGAAACAAGGTGAAGAGCAAACGCACCCTATTGTACGCTCCTCCGCGCGCAGTTCTTCCAAGCCCCCCTCCACCTCGTCCAGGTCGACATTTTTCCTCCAGGCGCGCTTGCCCTTGCGACTGCTCTGGTTGCGCTGCGCGGGCGCGCCCAAAGACGACGATGCAGCTTTCTTCATAGAAGTTGACGAGGAGCCAGAGCAGGGGAGATGTTCTTCGAGTTGAGGTATGAGATGCAAGCACGAGTAGAGTACAAGAGACCAGTTGCAATGAGTTTACCGGAGTTACTTGCTTACCGCTCACGTTACGGCTTATATAACCGGCGCCTACTCTCCTTCCCTTTCATTCTTCCATCTCGATTGAATCCACTCGGTCAAGTACCTCGCTTCAGCTCACGCTGGTTTCCCTTTTGCTTTGCAATCGATCGGTGTGGGTCAGTAACAGGATTGTTGTTGATTACGACTACTTGTTTGCGAGGGGCACCTTGCATGCATTAATGGGGTAGTGGTAACCTGGGTCGTTGCCATCGACCCGCCGGGGGTTCGATTCCCCCTTAATGCAGGTGTTTGTGTTGTCAATTTTTGTCCCCTTTACCGAGCATGTAGCAGGCATGCTTAGCAGCCTACGTATTAGCATGCAATATATATTTCGATCACCCACAACAAAGAGGAAAGGTTGACTAATACTAGATGTCATGCACACAAGGGTTGATAATACCGAAAGGGCATGCTTGACGAAGTATGTAAATAGTATACAAGTCGAGCATAGTTAGGCATCGTTGAGTCTAGCTGACTCTAGCATCGTTGGTAGCGATGCCCCTAGACGAGGCGCAACGCGCAGTGTGCCCCGTACTGATAGGAGGCATAGTCCAAATTTGGTAGTGTAGACGCCCACGTACATGTCGATGATGCGATCGCTCATCATTTTGTCGCTCTGCTGCCAGCTGGAGACCACAGTCCACTGCACGTCCGCTCACCCGCGTCCGTGCTTTCCAGCTCGCCCTTGCTCGTCTCCCCACTGCTCTCCGTAGTCAGTGCCGCACATAGCTGCATACGACTATGATTGCACCACTGCAGTTTTGCGCACAGCGTGCGCCTTCTGCAGGATGTCGGCGTACGTTGTCATGGCCACAATGACTGCGAGAAGCGTTATGTATGTTAGCATGATGATCGGATTTCAGCTCCCCTGCAACTGAACAGCTGATCACGAATTCCAACTGAAGCCGAACGAAGTCAACGCAGTTTAAGCTAAGTCGACGTTAGACTTCATTCCAGCCCGGGCTAAACCGCGAAGACGGACCTGACCGCCTGCTCGACTTCAGCGACCAGGACGCGCTCGTGTACGTGAACGCGATTATCAATGAGACGGTCCGGAGGCACTCCGTGCTTCCGCTGGGCGACCCGCACTGTACCGTCGACGACGATGAACTAAATGGGTATTTCATCCCAGCGGGCACGGTGGTCATGCATATATGGTGCGTCCGACACACATATAAGTCAGAGTCGCATCACGCTTCTGACGTGTTTGCACACGGGTAGGGCGTGCATGCGCGGGAGACGTACGACGAGGCAGAGGAGTCTCAACCGAGCGGTTTATACGCGACGGGAAGCATGACCCCGTCTTTGGGTCTGCGCGCTGGTTCGTGATCCCCATCGACCTCCGGGTTCCCGACGGTGGCGGATCGGTACCTGATGGAGTCGTGCAGGATATGTCCCGGACGCTGCTTCGCGCAGGTGGGACCGTTCATAACCGTTGCGTCGGTGCTGCATGTCTTCGACATGACGCCGCCCTGTGCAGGGCATGCAATGACTCTGGAAGGGGGGTCAGTCATTCGGTCGCAGTGATTATTTTGTCCCTGCAACGCACCACGTGGTCTCTGCCTGTGACCGTTGGTGAGCCCGCTAGACCAGATGCAGATTACTTATTGAGTAACAGATGTACCAGGTTAGTCGGCATATAGCAAGACACTATCGGGCTCGGACAGACAGTGCGAGGAAGCCGTCCCTGAAAATGGCTTGATCCCTTCCCCAAGTACACTAGCATGACAAGGGCTCAACACATGTGGGAGGCATGCTCTCAATACGTCCGCTATCGCTCTCGAGGTGCTCTCGGTTCCTGTCGTGCATCGTCATCTACTCACGCGCAGTGGGTTTGGTAGCTATGGTCCTACAAGACCTACAGTCTGCCTTTCAGGTATGTGGTGCCTTACATGCGGATGGTTTTGTATAAAAGCACTGCTCTCGAACAGGACGATGCATCGTCTTCGACGCACCTTTCCCCATGCACTTCTACAGTCTCGCCTTTTCGCACCAGGCTCTCATCGTGTTCGTTTGCCTGTTGGTCGCGTCGGTCTTGCGGTCTTCGATCCGCCGGCGAAGACGCAGTCGAGGACTCCCTCTCCCTCCAGGTCCGCCCCGCCTCCCGATTGTCGGGAATCTATTCAATCATCCCCGGACGGAACAACCACTTGCCTACCACGAGTTATGCTCCCGATACGGTAGGGGTTCACTCAATCTCGAGACGCCGTGCCTGTACGATCCCAATTTCTCAGGCGATGTCCTATACTTCAAGATCCTGCAGAATTCGATCCTCGTCCTCGACAGCGCGAGGGCCGTCAACAAGTTCTTGCATAAGAAGGCGGCCAACTCCTCGGACCGGAAACAGAACCCCATGATCGAACTGTAAGCACCAATCCCTTCACCAGCTCCCTCCCGACACCCGTAGATGCTGAGCATCATCAAACTTGACAGTTCTGGCTCGAAGCTGAACTTTGGTTTCCTTCCGTATGGCCAGTGGTGGTGTCGGCACAGGCGAGCGTTCTGGCAGCACTTCAATGGGAAGGTGTCAATTGCATACCGGCTGGCACAGCGCGATGTTGCGCACCAGTTCCTGGGGAAGCTGCTCCGGGACCCGTCTCGACTGAGTGAGAACATTCGCTAGTGAGTGGCACTTGCTGTATGGACTGCACCTTCGATCGAAGTGCTGATATAAGTTCGAAGCACATCCACTGCCGCGATCCTGAAGATAGTCTACGACATCAACACGGCGGACCAGAACGACTGGTATGTTGCAGTAATAGCCGCGGCGCTAGAAGGACCGGTACAAGGCCTTGTTCCCGGTGCGTTCCTTGTCGACCACCTGCTGTTTCTGCGGTACAAACCGACATGGTTCCCAGGTGCTACCTCTCAGAGATTGTTCGCGAAGTGGCAGGCTGCAGGGGAGATGCTGAAAACCCTACCTTACGATTACGTCAAGGCTGCATTGGTGAGCCACCTGCACTCATCTGTGCCTCACGCAGAGCGCATTGGAAGAGGACCCCCGGTCAATCATAGGGCAACTCATCATGCAGAGAGTCGATGCCTCTGAGCCAGACGTCTGTCTTGAAGAGGAGGAAATAGTGAAGAATATTGGGGCGGTTATGTTCGAAGGTGCACCGAGGAACACAGTGTATCGTATCTGATAGCTCAATCACACTCCCTTCTAGTGGGATCCAAGACGGTCAATATTCACTCTGCCTTTCCGCGTTCGGGCTCACACTGAACTGTATCTGCAGACATCCATCACCTTGCTAGCGCTCTTCCTGGCCATGGCGATGCATCCTGAAGTTCTCAAGAAAGCTCACTGGGAACTTGACACCGTAGTCGGCCCAGATTGCCTACCCGACTTTACCAACCAGGAGTTGCTCATCTATGTGGATGCGATCATCAAGGAAGTTTTTTGGTGGCATCCCGTGCTGCCGCTGAGTTTACCACACTGCACTTCAGATGATGATGAGCTAGATGGATACTTCATTCCTGCGGGCATGATGGTTGTGCCCAACGTATGGTGCACCTTGATCACCCGGTAGAAGGTCTCAGTTGTTGAAGTGACCATCTAATCTCTGATCTTGTTATGAACACAGTATGAACTACATATATAGTACCAGCCGAATGTCCAGGTATCCTGGACATTGCGCCCTTTTGGTGTAGCTGATACAGCGGCTGGTCTGTTCCTAACAGATCTCTCAGGGCGTGCATGCGGGATCTGGAGGTGTACGACGACCCAGAGGACTTCCGGCCCGAGTGATTCATATGCGATGGGAAGCCTGACCTGTCTGTGCGTGACCCCGCCGCATTTGTTTTCAGGTTTGGACAGAGGTTAGCGCTAGTACCTTCCTGGGCCCGCAGTTACTGAGCCAGACACTGACGTCCATCCAGGATATGTCCTGGATGCTACTTCGCGCAGGCAGGGCTGTTCATAACTATTGCATTGGTGCTGCATGTCTTCAATATTACGGTGCCATTGGACGGCCAAAGCCTTCCCATACAACTCGTCCATGGTATGTCCGATAGTGACTTGCAAGTCCCGGCTCGGCCTGAAGCCCGGGGCTTTGGCCCGGCTTCAGACGGCCGGGGCTTGGTCGAACCTCAGGCCGGGCCCCCAGGACGGCTCAGGCCAAGCCCGGGGCTTGGCCCGGCCTGAGCCGCGGCTTCGGTTGACTGAGAGGTCATCTCAGATTCTGAGAATGGGGGGTATTCATAAGTGTCTACTGATGTTTATACAGGTCATCTCGGGTCAATTACGGGTTACTCACCATGTGCAGGGACCCTAGAAGCATATGAACTGTCAGACATATGAGTGTGAGTGAGTGAGTAGGTTCTACTACTCACTGAGAGCAGTAAGGAGTGTTGTACTGGAAGATATCATTAGTGAGTCATTAAACACTGTCTATTCTTCCATTTCTGACGCACCTGGACAGGCAAAGCGGGTCCTGCACGGTGTGAATGAGCAGAGCGTTTAAGCCCCGGCCTGACGGCTCGGCTCGGGCTTGACATATCCTCGAGCCGAGCCGTCAGGCCGTCAGAAGCCCTCTCCAAAGCCCGGCTCGTCCCGGCCTGTGCGAGGGCTTGGCCTCACGGCTTGACGGCCTGAGGCCGGGACTTGCAAGTCACTAATGTCCGATGGTGCTACCTCGTGCGTAGTCATTTCGCGTCTATATTGTGGTTGCCTGTCACGCTGAATCACATCGTCGATATACAGACTGCCCAAGGATTATCAGTGCACAGTCAGACCGCGCTCAGCCCAAGCAGAGGCCTAATTATCGCTCATGCACGACATGGAAGCTCTTTGCCCAGTGGTGTGGAGGGGGTGTAGCCTGTGCAGTCGGACGTGCTCATCATGCGGCAGCAAAGGTATGCGCATTCTGCGTAGCATGTCCACTTGTTACTCACAGATCAGCCGGGATTTGAGATTGAATGCCAGGGCGGGTTGACTGTCTTAATAACTGAAGGGCTTAAGTACTATCTAGTGACTTGCAAGTCCCGGCCTCAGGCCGTCAAGCCGTGAGGCTGAGCCCTCGCTAGTGATGGAGGGTCCAGTCACAGGACCGGTCGAAAACCGTGATTGAACCGCAACCGCACCAAAAAGAACCGGACTTTAACCGGAAATTTATTGGTCCAGTTACGGTTCAGTTATCGGTCTTACTTGATGGACCAGTAGGTAATAACCAACATAACCGGTCAGAACCAGTCAATAACCGGAGTGGCAGCAGAGGGGCTTGAACCGGCACACATAACAAAATTGCGCTGCAAGCCGGACACCAAACCAACTGAGCCATTAGAACTTGTAAACAAGCAGTTGTAGATAGCTCATAAGACGACTTTTTGCCATCTAATCTAGTCTTATCTTGCGGTTATCTTATCTACACTTGGCGTCTATACTTAGCGCCACTAGTAGCTATACCTAGGATGTTCTGTTGGCTCAGCTGGTACATTGCCTGCGGCTCTGCTATGGCTCCGGAGGCCTTGAGTTCAATTCCCGTGTATGCAAGAAGGTTGTCATTATATTCTTAGTAGCGGTTTGTAGTCAGTATCAGTAGATATTGTAATGTCACATGATTTTCAGTTAATAATCGGTTTAAACCAACAACTGGACCGCGGTTATGGTCCAGTTACGAATTGTTCAGTTGAGGTGCACTATAACCGGACTGGTAAGTGGTCCAGTTAGGTTGCGGTCCTTGGTTCGACCCTTGGGGGGTCAAAAAACTGGACTTGACCGGACCCTCCATCACTAGCCCTCGCGCAGGCAGGGACGAGCCGGGCTTTGGTGAGGGCTTCTGACGGCCTGACGGCTCGGCTCGAGGATATGTCAAGCCTGAGCCGAGCCGTCAGGCCGGGGCTTAAACGCTCTGCTCATCCAAGTCCCGCTTTGCCTGTCAAGCCTGTCAAGGTGCGTCAGAAATGGAAGAATGCGCAGAGTCGCAGGACTCACGCTGTTTTTGGCTGCTCTCAGTGAGTAGTAGAGCCTATTCTCTCACTCTGGCTCACATGTCTGATCCTTTGTATGCTCCTAGGGTCCCTGTGCACCGTTTATAATACGTATGTGAGCTCGGATGACCTGTATAACCATTCGTAGATCTCTCTGAAACCCTCCAGTTCGCAGTTTCTGAGGTGAATTCTCAGTCAACCGAAGCCGCGGCCCAGGCCGGGCCAAGCCCCGGGCTTGGCCTGAGCCGTCCTGAGGGCCCGGCCTGAGGTTCCACCAAGCCCCGGCCGTCTGAAGCCGGGCCAAAGCCCCGGGCTTCAGGCCGAGCCGGGACTTGCAAGTCACTAGTACTATCGAACTGGGAGGGATACTACACATGCCTAGAGTTACACAGTCGTGGCATTACGATGCACTTATGCTGAGGTGCAGTCTGCGCATGGACTCAATCGGAACTTTGTTGAGCTCAATCCGCTTGTGCCGACTGACAATGCAAGATTCACGAACACATTGTTCACGTGCACCACAGTCCACTTACATGGCAAACTCAAGAGATCATAGTGCATGCAGATACGAGTAAGTACTGAATTGATGGAGATAAGAGAGACATGCACTGCCGGTACTTCCAAAGTTCACAATAGCGAGGGTGGACGATGGCGCGGGTATAGGTTAACCACTCGCCGAGAACGCATAGCTAGAAGCTGCAAAAAAGCAACATTTTGAGCTATCATTGGACGTTGAGGGGTTTGAACCCTCGACCTCACGCATGCAAAGCGTGCGCGCTACCACTGTGCCAAACGCCCGTACTTCTCAGCCTCTCCTGAGCAAATATATAGTGAGGCCACGTGTGCATATTCGCGCGGAGCAGAGGTCAGAGAAGGCTGCAGAAGCTCAACAGGGTAAGCCAGCAGGTAAGTAAGTACGAATAGGCAGAGCTCATGCTACACGGAGAACAAGATTATTATACAATAACGGGGAAGGGATGTCGTCTACGGCCTATGACTCCAGCGCTGCAACGATACCGTACGCTGCGGCAGCGGCAGCACCACCAACAAGGAGTGTACTGAACGCACCCCATATGTAGCCTCCAGCGTCCTGTCCCGCACCGGTAACCCGCGCCTTGACCGCTCCGAAGATCAGCAACACGACGCCGGTGACGACGCAGGAGTAGATCAGGGCGATGTGTGCGATGGGTTCGAAGAAGTACGGGAGGAGCGGGATAAGGCCGCCGACGAAGTATCCCATCCCGATTGTGAACGCGGAGGCGTACATGCGCGATGTCGGGACCTCCTCGATGCCCTCTCCGAATTTGAGCAGGAACGCAGTGAGACCGACGTTCTGCGCCCACCGGAGCGTGATGCCCTCCTCCATCGTGAGCGTCGCGTCGCTCGCGGTGCTTGCGCGGGTGAGCTGGGACGGGCCGTCGCCGTGCGTGCTGAATTCGACGTCGCGGAGATTCGCCGCGACCTGCCGCGAGACCTTCTCGTCCACGCCGACAGGTCCCAGGACCGCATGCACCTCGCGCTCCATCTCTCCGTCACATGAACGGAGCACGCGCGCCGCGGTGACCTTCTGCTGGTAGCGGTAGTGGTCCCGTTCCGCTTGGGATGCGAGGAAGCCGCCGATGCCCATCGAAATGGCACCGGCGATGAGTTCGGCGATTCCGCCGAGGATAACGAGTTTCGATTCGCCGAGGGAAGAGAGACCAGCGGTGAGTGCGAATGGGACAGTCAATCCGTCGGAGAGGCCAATCACGCTGCGGGTTTTACGGGATTAGCACGTTGGCGGAACATAGATACGGTCCGAGAGCGCGGAATGACAGAACAACAATCGACCGGGAGCTGAGGCAATACTCAGCTGAAGGAGAGAGGGCCGGTTCTGTCTCTCAAATATGTGTGTTCTTCAGCCTCACAGGGCATGCACTATCGCAAGGAAGCAGGACCGAGGGGATACATTGTCTGTGTCGGCACTGCATGGCAAACGCCGCCTCGATCATTTCCCGCAGCATGTCCGTCTGCTGCTAGTAAAAGGACGCTTACCATTGGGTCATCGAGTCGGCGTTAGCGCATATCTTCGATGCCTTACAGCGGAGACAAGGGGCTAAGTGCGTCGAACGCCTCACACCTCCACGGGACCCGCCTTCGCGTCCCTCGCCCTCTCTTCCCCAGCTTCTAGCGCGATGGTAGGAAGGGTGAGGATACGGCGCGCAACCACAAGGATGCAACCCCAAATCCATCATTCTTGCCACCATCGGCACCGACACATCTCCCACCGATGAACGAACCGACAAAAATGCAGGACAAAGAATGATGTACTCACACGTCGCGGACAACGTCAGGGTCAATGAGGGTGCGCTCGTCGTCGCCCTTCAGCTCCTTGCAGCATACTCCAGAGCGTACGGGTTCGTGCCGGTCGCACTTTGCGGGTAGCGGCGCAGGCTGCGGGCAGGCAGACTGGTTGATCGACCAGACGGGTGGCTTGTTGCTCGCCAGAGTGTCTGAGCCTCTGCGGTGCGGCAAGGGGACGGACGGGGCGGATGAAGATGGTTCAGACATAGTGAGAAGACACGGGTAGATATGAGAGAGAGGAGAGCGCGAGGGAGGGAGGGAGGTAAGTAGGAAGGAAGGAGGAATGCCGCAGGAAGGGAGTATATGAGAGCACTATGGAGCTCCCTCCGGAATGCTTGAGAATCCAGACTGACGTAATCCGTCCTCTCATTGGCTGGCGTCGGTGACCGGTGCGGTACTTTTTCGTGTCCTCCGCCACAGACGCGTTTGCCGAAGGGCTCGCGACGCACTCGGCAACGACCTGCAATGACCAGGAGGAGCTTAACCATCGTCCCGCCCGCACGGGCTAGTGCGAGGCCGCTCGAGGACGCGTCCGAGTCGAACGTGCGTTCAGGCGCAGCAATATGGACCCTGGATGACTCGAACTCAAACTTGCTTTCCTGCGCACGCAGCACCGGTCTGCTTCGCCAGGCTCTTCTCCGGCCGACGAGACATGGCTTCCACAGCCAGTTTTGTGCACACGAGGCTGCAGCTGTGAAACTCCCGGCGTGTGAGTGCGGATCATGCATTCGATACCCAACGATACCCTATCAATAGAACGGAGGGGGTGCCCCGTGTCGGATTCAACGGCTGAACCTTGCGAGAACTTTTCGGAAGTTCGTGGGTTCAATGAACGCATACTCTTTCACCTTCATGGAGTTGCTGAAAAGCGTACAGCGCATTTGCGAGCTGGGACCATATAG
The DNA here is from genome assembly GCA_022592435.1 of Cerioporus squamosus. Classification (NCBI taxonomy): domain Eukaryota; kingdom Fungi; phylum Basidiomycota; class Agaricomycetes; order Polyporales; family Polyporaceae; genus Cerioporus; species Cerioporus squamosus. Next base: position 13,508 of record JABYQS010000333.1, read on the forward strand.
GATGACTTCCAGCCTGCTGATTTCCCATATCAGCTCTGATGCGCTATGGTAGGTTGAACGTCATCGGGCATTTGGCACAGTGGTAGCGCGCACGCTTCGCATGCGTGAGGTCCAGGGTTCAATCCCCTGAATGTCCATACCTTACTAGCTTCGTTACTTTTTTCTGGTCGACGTCTAAATTGGTGTGTACTGAATACAATGCCTCTAAGATGTCTTCTGCCAAGCTGTCTATAGCTACAGTTGAATCGCCGATAAGGAATACGCCGGTAACGAATATCCGCAATAATGAATCGGGTTGACCCCCTCCCAAATGAGCGCTTACGCCAACTTACACGCCAAACTTGCAGCTGGTAACGAATATCCGCAATAACGAATCGACTTTGGGTGTCTCCCGAGAGTATTCCTTATCGGCGATTCATCTGTAGTAGTATAGCTCACAACAAACAACGATGCGCCTCAGTGTGAACCGAAGGAATAGCAGCTGGCGAGGCACCCTGTCGGTAGCCAGCAACTCTCTAGGGCATTACCAAAGTCTACATAGCCTGAACACCGTCCACGTATTTACAGGCGACTACGCAGAGCACAAGTCCTGGACCAAGGCCCTACAGGTGGCAGCATCGATCTCTGGACCGTCCCGCTCACGTCGAAAAGATGCCAATGATCTTGAATGGCGGCACGTTCCTGTCGTCCTCCTCGCCCAGCAGCTGACATTCGACGTAGTGCGTCCCCCGCGCGACACGGCGGTCGATGATCTGCAGCCTGCACGTCCGAAGCCGTCAGCATCCGCGATGATAACAACACACTCGCAAAGAGGTACTCACGTCGGCGTCGGCTCCCCGACCTGCCCCGCGTTCTCGATGACGACCGCGCCAGGGTAGTTATCGTCCACCCAGCACTCGACCGCGCTCCCCATCCCGACCTCCGACGCCGGCTCCTTGATGTAGTACACCGCGACCTCGCCCTCGCCCACCTGGATGTTCACCCGCAGCTTGCTCGTCGGCAGGCTCGAGTAGAAGTAGTGCGCATGCGACGACAGCTCCGCGCTCCCCGGCGGCGGGTGGTACGCCGCCCACCCCGAGCCCGCGAACATCGACAGCGGGAGCGGGTTCACGAGGTCGTTCGCGGACACGCAGTACGGCGCGACTTCCTCGAAGGGCGCCTCCTCGAGGTCCGCCGGGCGGGAGTTGATGCGCACGGGGGGAACGCGCAGACGCGGGTCCTGGCTCACCGTGCGCCCGGAGGACTCGCCGTTCGCGACCCCGGCTGGGAGCGCAGCGGCCGCGGCGCGGTTCATCTGCTCGTCCTCGGGCGACGCGGCGCCGGCGGCACCCTTGCGCTGAGCGACACCGCCAAACAGGCCGCGTGCATCCGTGGGCTGCTTCGCCTGGCCGTCGGGGTAGACTTGTGTCGCGGGCGACGGGAGAGCCTCGGCGGAGTGGCCCATGATCGCCGCCCAGGTTGTGCACACCTGCGTCTGGAAGTACGAGGTGAGCACGTCGGCGATGACTTCGTGGCCGGCCGAGTTCGCGAGGATGGGGTCCACGAAGTACTTTTCGATCGAGTGCGGGTCCGCGATATACCTGGGATACAGGATCGGCTTGATGCTGCTCGGTGGTCAGCATAAAGTCCGGGCCTCGTGACATGCGCACGTACCTGACGTGAGGGATGTCGTAGAAGTGCGCGACGAGACTGTGCCAGTGGTCGGCGCCTGCGAAACCTTTCGACTGCGCGACCTGGGGACTGAAGTGGCCGAGGATCAGCACGGCAGGCGCGTCCGGTCGGATCAGGATCGAGCGGATGAGCAGCTCAAAGTCCTCCATCGAAGCGTCGGAGCTAGCACAACAGCGTCAGCAGACACACGCGCTGAGCAGGAATAGGACTCACTTGGCGTCGTCGACATCCAACTCAACAATGACCATGTCGGTGATGTCGGGTATGTGGTGTGCGTTGCAGAAGCCAAAGTACGATGCGCTCGTCCGGCGCATGGCACCGTTCGTCAGTTCGGTGGCTGGATGCGGGAACACGCCGTTCCACCAGTTGAAAAACCGCGCGGGCCAGCAACTAGGTGATAGAGGGTCGTCTCCGGCGCCGTGACATGCAGAGACTACAGACAACTATATCAGCAATGCTATTCCAATTCCAATCATGGAGTGAAGAGACACGAAGAAGACCCGTCCAATTACACTCGAACAGATACTGGTCTGACGAAGCAGCAACCCTGTACACAGTCCTGTCACCCGAAGCGACTTATTCGTGAGCCGCGCAACAGGCCTAAGGCATGCATCACGGCCACACGTATGCGCTCGACGTTTGCTCAGTGCAACAGGCCGCAGCGGGCACTACGAGGACGACGGTCGCCAGAAACAGTCGACCGGCTGCGACCAGACCTAACGTCATCGGGTGACGGGATGACCAGAGCGCAACGTCAATCCTTGCACTTTCGGTATCGACGCAAGGTTGAGTTCGCGGACGTATCACGCAACTGCCCACGCCACCGACGTACTTCTACGAGCGCAAGACGCTTCGTACGATCGTTGCTTACGGTTGCCTTAGAAGGATTCTTAGGCGGCGGAAGCGAGGAGTGTGATGATAGGGTCGGACCGCTGGTCTTGAACCCAGACGGTTAGGGCGGTCCTAGAAAGGCCACGAGAAGGAGACAGAGGAGAGAAGGACCAGGGCCTAACCGTCTAGTGACTTTCGTATAGGCGGCTGGGGGATAGTGGCTTTCGTCACGGAGGTCACTGCGGGACGATCACTCTTCTGGTTCGAACCACGACGATGCGATACGTCCTGCGGGTCGTTCAAGAGAGCATGAAAGTCACGAGACGTTTAGGCCAGCTGTGTCTTGTCCTGTCCGCTGTCCGTCTTCTTGCCTGTTTAGGACGGGGCAGGACGCGTCCCTATAACGGAGACTATCGGATTGCCTGAACGCCGCCGGGAGGATAGCACCGTTCCACAGAACGCGTATCGCGACGTGTACGAGATGGACGTAGGGCGTGCAGAATGAGGACTTCGGAACGACATGCATCCAGGCACCCGGTCAAAGGCAGCAGGCACGAGAGCATATAGGGGAAGCCTTTGCGCACTAACCCCTAGACTCTCAGCACACAACGTGGACCAGGGACAGCCGGGCGCATGGAAGTATCCAAAGACACATTTATGTCCGCGACACGCGCCGACGCGGCGATGGGGCGGAATAGACCGGAAACGAAAAGTCGAGAGGAGGTGCTCACCGGAACCGCCAATGACACTGATTGTAACGGGGAGGCCGCTGAGGGCCTTGTTGATGACGCGCTGGACGCGCGCACCGCTGCCTAGGTGGAAGCGGGTCGTGGAGAGGACGAAGGGGTCGTACTTCTGGGCCAGCTCGTCTCCTGGGCCGAGTGCGGGGCAGAACGGGAAGGGGTTGGCATCCTCGGTGAGGTTGAGGTAGTTCTTGGGCTTGAGGTCGGTGTGGAGGAGCCGATGTCGGGGGTTAGAGGTCTCGGAAGGCAGGATAGAGCGGGTGAAGAGGATGAGGGCGACGAAGGCGAGGAGGATAAGCCATATGCGATTCGTGACCCCGAGGCTCTTCTGCTGGAGGCGGGAGGCCTTCTCTGGGTCGCCGGGCATGTGGGCGGGAGTGGGCGGGATGGAGATGTGGGCGAGGCCCTTGCCGGCGCGGCGCTGCATCCGCGGGCGTGGTCGTCAACGTCGACGATGAGCAGGCTCGTCTCGGCGAGACGTGAAAGGAGTGGCAGAAAACAAGCAGGAAAAGCGAGAGTCGACTTGTCACGGAGACAGACAGAGACCCGGTGCATGCCCATATCCAGGAAATTGGGCGTCTGTGTGCGCGCCTCCGCTCGCGCCGTCTGCCATTTGGCAAGTTTCCTGCATCTGCTCTTCTCCTCTCCGCCCGCCCTCTCGCCCAGATACCCTCCTCGACTATAAGCTACACCTCTCTAATTCTCTCTCGGTCCCTCCTCGTCGCGCGCGGAAGCAACTCTTTCGGCGTACCCGCGACACGCTCGCGCACGGAGCTAACGCGTCGGAACCCGCTCAGAACGGGCAACATACCTGTCCACCGTACGTGTCCATTCTGCGGTCTTCCTCCGCCCCCTCGTCGCCATGGTCTACTATACGCTCAATCGTGCTCTCAGGATACACCTGCTGCCCACCATGCAGCCACGGAGCAAGCACCCGCTCAAGCGCATCCCGACATGGGTAGCGCTCTCCGTCGGGATTATGATTGGTCTCTTCGTCTCGAAGATGTTCTCTGCGGTGAGTTCCAATCAATACCTGCATCTTTGTCAAGATTCGCCCTTTCCTCCCCGAGTTCCATGGCTCTGTCTGGTGTTATGTGCATGGCGGCCCGTCGTCCGAACGGCCTCACGTCACTGGGCCTCGGACCCTGACCCGCCTGCTCGCTCCTCCCTCATACGCTTTTTGTCATACTCTCAGCGCACAAACAAGTCGCGGGAGGTTCGCGTCCCAAGGTTCTGGTCAGGGGACGTATTCCCCTCTGCAGTGTTCCTGGAGCAGCCACAGGAACCCTGCAGACAGATTATCCGCGGCCGACGAAGTGAGAGGGTTTATTTATTATATACGCTCCAAACAGACGTATGTCTGTCTGGACGGGTCGCTGTCTAGCCAGCACGACGGTTGAGATTTGTTGTGGCCCACCGCTTTATGCTTACCGGTCCGTTCTGGTGTTGCCCCTATAAGCGAGACGTCGGGCTACTCTTCTACTGCAGACAGACCCTCTTACTGCAGAAAATCTCTCCCAAGATGGTCGCATATCGAGCAAGGTATCTGCAGATGGAGAGGTTTGTGGGCGAGCATTGACTCTGGAATAGCCTCTTAGCGAGAAGTCTTGTCACCTTTCGCTCGTTCGCTCTGCAAGGTCTTTGGGACCACGATACCGCTGTACTTGCGGAAGAGGGTGCTGCCTCGCATGCTTTGCCTACGTTCGTGGGACACCTTGCGTTTTTCCTGCAGGATAGCCCAGATACTGGCAATTGCCACATCAAGATCGCAGCAGACCGCACCCAACAACCCCAACTAGTATAACCGAGATCGGTGCGGTTGGGCTTGTTGAGCTGGCATCGGCCGACCGACAGGTCACTGCGAGATTGCTCCGCTCGTCTGCTGGATGGGACGGCCTATCACCTGCTGCAAGTTGTCCGGCGAGAGTGGCATTCGTAAGGGATCTATTCGAGGACGGTTGGGCACCGGAGAGCAGTCCGCTGTGTGTTGTGTTCCCGCACCACGATCGGCTATTGGACGCATTAAGCGGGGCACTTCCTTGGTTGCTTTCAGGTCGCACTAGACACCCGTCGTTATTGGCGATGCCCCTGTGTGCGCGCCGCTGGCCTACCATGTTACTACCAACCGTTTATGAGAGGGTCGCCGTATCCAGCAAGTTGTCCGCGGATGGAGAGGCTGGAGGGCGAACAGTGCGTCCTCAGATGGCATGCTTGAGATTCTCGAATAGCCTCAGAGCGAGAAGTTCTGTTACATCGCTCCTGGAGGGTGTACTCCTTCAAGTAAACAAGCGAGAGTTGGCCGTACTTGGTGTCTCATATGGTGTCTATAGGCATGCATCTTGACAGCTTTGCCTGTCGGAGAGTCAGCAGTTGTCTTGCATCAGGATACGTCAGGTTGCAGCAGGTGTACTGACATGGGCCAACAGGAGCATAGATCAACATGGAGAGGCGGCCATGCACCAGTACTTCCCTCGTCTCGCACGCCGACACGACAACCGATAACCCTCCCCACCCTCCAGCAACGAAGACGAGTGCTCGAACTCCTCACCCACCTCTCCCCTCACTACACAAAAGAATGCACACGGCCAGCGCAACCCATGTACAAAGAGCAAGCCGTGGACCGCTATTCTCCGCTCGTTGGCCACCAGTCCCCATCGACCTCGTCATGGCTGGATGCGCTCGGGATCGGCAGCAGCGGCGACGGCGACTACGTGCCTACATCGCGCCGATTCGGGCCCGACAACCACAAGTACTTCTTCGCGATCAACCTGTACAACTCGTTCGACGTCATCCCGGACCTCTTCGCGACGCTCTTCCGCGTCGCCGCAGTGCTGGGGTACCACAACGTCTACGTGTCCATCTACGAGAACGGCTCCACGGACCAGACGAAGGCGCTCCTGCGCATCTTTGATGCTCTAACCCGGAGCGTCGGCATGCGCGTGACGATCCGCACGTCGATGCGTACCCGCGGTGCTTTCAACCACCGCATTGAGTACCTCGCCGAGGTGCGCAATGCGGCGTTCGTACCGCTCCACGAGCTGCGCGACACGGAGAACGAGTACTTCGACACGATCATCTTCATGAACGACATTTTGCCCTGCGTGGACGACCTGCTTGAGCTCATCTGGCAGAGCCGACGGAATAACGCAGGCATTACCTGTGCGGCGGACTACATGTACCACGAAGAGCTCGTACGTTCATCCTCGAATTCTAGCTTGTACATTGACCGCTGACTGACCTCCGCAGGGCTCGCCGGTGTTCTACGACAACTGGGTGGCGCGCGACATCAACGGGACCGCGCTCGAGAACGCGCCGTTCGAGTCCATCTTCTCGCACGGCCCCTCACAAGAGCGGTTCATGCAGCACCTGCCCATCCAGGTGCAGTCGTGCTGGAACGGAATTGCGATCCTCGACCCGGCTCCGTTCTACTCGCCGCCGCATGTGCGTTTCCGGATGGCGCGCATCACAGAGGGCGAGTGCTCTGCGTCCGAGTGCTCGCTCATCTGCAACGACTACTGGGAGGCGGGATATGGGCGGATCTTGATGGTGCCCAGGGTCAAGCTGGCGTATGACCGCGTATGTGTATCTCTACTTACCCGCGAGGTTTCCGTGTGCTGACTCTGCTGTGTTCCTCGAACAGCGCGTCTGGGATATCATCCATCCCGCGAGGAGGAACTTGACGGCCATCCGAGGGTACGTCCGCCTGGGCGGGCTGCCCGACAACCCGCGCACGGACCCGCAGGACCGCGCGTGGTTTGGGCCGCACGACCGGCTGTTCACCGAGGAGGAGGGCGAGCCGATTAGCTTCCAGCCTGGGCCTGAATACGGTGCGTGTTGTCCTTCCCTCTCCCCTGTGGCGCGGCTTGCTCACTTTGTACGTGCGTGCAGTGTGGTGCTGGGGATGGGACGGCGCGGGAGACTTGGACGGGCCGGACGTGGACCCGATCTGGGAGAGGATGTCGAACAAGTCGACGAGGCCGGACGCGGTGAAGGTCAGGCATGACCGGAGCTTGATGTACGTCTGAGTCTCTGCGGGTTGCGGGGTCTGAGTGGGGTGATATCGTGGGTTATGAAGGTCCTGGAGCGGGCTCGCTAGCACTCGAGGGCGTGTATGGCGGGGTTTGCTGTGTGGACATGTAGAGCGTCGGAGAGACGGTCGCCTAGAACGCACTTTGTACATACATATTGCATGCATCGTTATCGTTAATTTGCTGTCGTAGTCTCTCGGTGGTAATGGGGTTGTTGTGTACAGTGTCTTCGGGCGTGGTACTGGTAACTAGTAACTAGTGACTCGGCCAATGTCTCAAGAGGCGGTGCACAGCATCCGGTAACGCTTGCGTTCTACCATCACCCATCCCATGGTAAGTATGATCTGAAAGAGATAGGTCCCCGACCATCTTGGAAGTTGTACCAGGCCATGTACTGACAGTTACTGCTAGATACTGCCAGGGTCGCTAGACGTCTCAACAGCACACTCGGTCCGAGGTGGAGTGCCCTTGTTGCTGGTCACGTCGTCGGCGACCCCTGCGATCTTCGCTGGCAAACTGTTTCCCGGCATTGGCAAGATGCGGTGGTATGACGCTGTCCAGCAAGCAACGGAACTACCTAGTCTCCTCCTTGGAACTTCTTCCTTTGGCTCTCGTGCGTCAGACAAATGTACTATGCCTGTTGCGGGATCCCAGTGCTGACTCCTCTCCCACAGTGCACACCATAACAGGCGCGTTCACAAGCACATTGGGTCGCCGTACCTTGCGTGAACCACTACTATGAAGATTCTGCTGACGCGGGAGTGGTGTATCACACACTGGCATTCAAGCTCAAGCTCGGACCCTGGCGAAGTGTACTTATAAGAACGGCACCCTGAGAAGAACACCCAGGCCAACCCTCCATCATGAGCGTTCTTCCATCCGCTGTGTTCAATCTCGATCTCCTCCTGTTACTCCTCTTGCTTGGTATTCTCGGATACCTGCGGTCTGTTGTGAAGTGGAGAAGGCGCAGCCGTGGTCTATCTCTTCCTCCCGGTCCCCCGGGACTTCCGATCGTCAGCAACTGGTTCGACCTACCCACGCACAAGCCATGGTACGTATACAGGGATCTCTGCGCGAAGTACGGTGAGTACAGCGTCTCCAAACACACTACGATCAGCTGATAACAATATTCTGTACGCGTTATAGGCCACATCCTGCATCTCCGGGTCTTTGGGCAGTCAACCATAGTTCTCGGAAGCGCGGAGGTTATCCAGGAGTACCTCGACAAACGGTCCGCTAACACCTTCGACCGGAAGCAGACGATCATGCTCGAGCTGTGAGTGTCAATGTTCCCAACGCACGTCTTCACGCTCTCACTCCGAGTAGCACGGGTGAAAGCCTCAATTTTGGTTTCATGCCTTACGGCCAATGGTGGCGCCGCCACCGGCGTGCTTTCTGGCAGCATTTCCACCAGGATGCAAGTATCGCTTTGCGGCCGATACAACGCGACATGACGCACAGGTTCTTGGAGAGGCTGCTCAAGGACCCGTCGGACCTCAAGGAGCATATGCGTTTGTGAGTATCTTGCCACTATGCGAGGAAGTCTAAAGCGGCAGCTGACTGTTGAACGTCATAGCACGTTCGCCGGATCGGTACTGAAGCTAGCATACGGCATCGACGTCGCAGAGGAGAACGACGAGTACCTCGCCACCATTGACGACACCCTGAACGGCGCGGCCGAAGGGCTTGTGCCTGGGAAGTTCCTGGTTGAATATCTCCCTTTCCTGCGCTATGTTCCGACTTGGTTCCCCGGGGCGCGCTCGCAGAGGCTGTTCGCGAAGTGGCAGAAGGCCGCAGAGACACTCAAGAACATGCCATATGATTACGTTCGAAAGTCTATGGTATGTGCCCGGCCTCTGAGAGCTTGTTGGCTGTGCAAGAATGACTGTCTGATAGGAGGGAGAGTCTGAGGCGCCAGGATCTATCGTCAGCGAGCTCATTGCGAAGCTACCAGATCCTGAGGATCCATCCTATCGCGAAGAAGAGGAGGTCATCAAGAACGTAGGCGCTTCCGCGTTTGTAGGTAAGCATCTACACACCACCTTGAATATAACCTGCGACTGACGTGAAAGGTATCGTAGCGGGATCTGACACTGTACGTTGATCGCAGGCAGCTCTGAGGCTCTACTGAAGAGGGAACTGTGCGCAGATGATCTCGACTCTGCAGGGCCTGTTCGTTGCGATATCGCTCCATCCACGTGTGCTGAAGAAGGCACAAGCAGAGCTAGACGCAGTCGTCGGCCCCGACCGACTCCCGGACTACCGCGACCAGGAGTCTCTCGTCTACATCGGTGCTATCGTGCGGGAAGCACTGAGATGGCACATTGTGGATCCGCTCGGCCTGCCACACTGCACGATAGAGGACGACGAGCTCCATGGCTACTTCATTCCGGCAGGCACGGTGCTGTCTCCGAATATGTGGTGGGTCCCAACATGATGTGTCTACTGTCAGCATACTGATCTTCACCTCCGCAGGGCCATCATGCACGATCCGGAAACATACCCAAACCCCGACGAGTTTCGTCCTGAGCGGTACCTGCGAGACGGCAAGATAGACCCCGCAGTCTGCGACCCGCTCTCTCTCGTGTTCGGGTTCGGCCGGAGGTGCGTCCACAATTGGTGCGGTATGGTCTGACAGAGGCCGATGGGCGCGTGCAGGGTGTGTCCCGGACGCTACTTTGCACTGGCAGGACTCTTCATCAACATCGCATCCGTCTTGCACGTGTTCGACATTGGGCCCCCGCTTGACGAGGAAGGCCGTCCTATGAAAGTGATTCTCGGAATGACGGACGGAATTATGTCGTGAGTTGTGCTCACCGTCAATAACAGACTGGGTACTGACCAGCTTGGTTAGGTATCCGGAGGATACGCGTTGCACCGTCCAGCCGCGCTCTGCTGGAGCTGAAGCATTGATCAGAGCTAGCGAGGGACAAGCGAAGTCTCGCAGCGATCATTCTTACAGTTGACTCCGTCCACGCACAGATCGTCCTGTAAAGCCAGTCCCACGGTCATTCACTGAACAGTTCCTCGAAGCCGTTCCCCTGGTGAAAACCCGAGGGAATTGTTGATAGGTATGTCCTCCTACTACTACTTTGGAAGTTCGTCCGGGCGTTGGTCGCGAGGTGCTCTCGTCACGTACTAGCGCTAGCAGCGGCAGCATCGGATCCCGATACAGGGGGAGCCAAGTACAAGGCGAGCCCTCGAGAGTTGCGGCGGGTCTAGCTAGGCCCGGGTATCTATGTGTCGGGTCGGTCTTCGTGCTGGTTGTCAGACTCAAGGTTCGACATCTATATTTCGAAGACCACTCTGCTCCCGCTCTCATCGATCTCATCACTTCCAGGAGCACCTCAATGCGCGGGGTCTTGAGCCGCGTGAACTATAACCCTCTCAATTTGTTTCATGAAATGCACCGCGCCGGCGGCCGCTGTTGGATTTTATCGACAACCTACAGTGTGGAGGTTCCAGCAGGTGAGTTGATGACGCAACAACAAACCTTCTTCCTCACATCCAGTATACAGGATGTCAGACCTGGTGAGAACTGGCCGCGCCTGTCACTGGCATGTCTGCGACGGCTGCCCTTCCTTTCATCAGCACGAAAGGCTCTGGGACCCGCTGCTTGCCAGGTAGCGAACGCCGCGGAGACCGTGTACGTAAGTGCAGATGATAGTCAAGGATGCTTTGCGCTGACATGACCTCATGCGCTGCTGCATTGCGCATGGCGTGGCATTGTCGCTCCAGCTCAAGGTTTCACGATCTTGAACATGTCGCTTCAACTAAACCGATCCGTGGCAGTTTCCTGCGACCTCCCCCATATCACAGCCCAAGCTAGCAGCTTGCGCAGAGCGAATGAGCCACTTCTCGGTAACCAACGGCGCCACAGTACTCATGACTTGAAGACGTTCCGCACTACCGACAGCTGTTCGGGAGCTACATAGGTATAGTGATACCACATTCCAAACCCTGTATAGTCGTGATAATTCTGTCAGTCCTGGATATGACGCTCCTCGTGCCTTACGGCTCCATGCCGTACCTCCCGTATGTATTTAACGCAGTCACGTCTGAGTATGATTCCTCCGCTGCTTCGTCTAGCCAGCCCGCTGACTCGCTCCCAGGTCGCTCACTGGATCCCATGGCCATCGACTTGGTATCCCTGCCTATCCTCGGGCTTCTCATCCTGCCTGTCGCTCTCTACCTGTACTCCTCTATGAAGTGGAGAGTACGATCTCATGGCAGACCGTTACCTCCTGGTCCAAAAAGGTTCCCGCTAGTCGGCAATATATTCAATGCCCCGAGGTCCAAGCCATGGATAGGCTATCGTAACCTCTCCTCGACATACGGTCAGCTCGGTAACGTGTTCATCATGCATCACCCGATCTGACCACGATCACAGGTAACATTGTGCATGTTCGTCTCCTCGGACAGTCATTCGTAGTTCTGAACGACGCAGATGTCATTGATGAGATCCTCGAGAAGCGATCTGCGAATACGTCAGACAGGAAAACAACCCCTCTCATCGAACTGTAAGTCCGAGTCGACAACGCGCTGCCTAGAAATTCAATGCTGACGTTAGCCTTCGCGTCCTTAGCACAGGTTCGGACCTGAATTTCGGGCTCTTTCCTTATGGGCAGCGCTGGCGCCAACATCGTCGCTTGTTCTGGCAGCACTTCACCTCACGAGCTGTCCTACAGTATCAGGCCGTACAGCGCGACGCAGCGCAGAAATTCCTTGTTCTGCTTCTGAAGGACCCCTCCAGCTTCAAGAAGCATATCCGATTGTGCGTCATTTCCCCCGCATACGCAATCGATACGTGTGGCTTAATCACGCGGCTTCCGCAGTACGTTCTCTTCGGCAGTCTTGAAGATACTGTACGACATCGATGCCGCGGAGGACAACGATCCTTACATATCCAATGTCGATGCTGCGCTTGAGGGCGTCTCTCAAGGTCTTGTTCCTGGGAAGTATATGGTCGAGTTCCTCCCATTCTTGCGCCACGTTCCTGCTTGGGTCCCTGGAGCTGGATTTCAGAGGCAATTGGCGAAGTGGCGTGCAGCAGGAGTGGCCTTGAAGAACGAACCATTTGCTCACGTCCAGCAGAGCCTTGTGAGCATTTCCCGTATACTTACTTATGCGTCCATAGCTCCGTTCAAGGCTGACTTGACTACCGGATATGCAGGAGCAGGGTATTCCAGTCGCTCGGTGGTCGGACGCCTACTCGCAAGCTGTTCGGGTCTGGAGGGGCATTCGGCAGAGGAGAGGGAAGACATCATCAAGAATGTCGGAGCCGTAGCTTTTGAAGGTAAGCTTCTCAACTTTCCTACGAAGGATGATCGTCTTAGCTACACGTTTTTAGGTGGATCAGACACGGTAAGTACGCTGTTCAATAGCTTCCCACCATCGTTCTGACATAATCGGGTTGTCGCAGACGTTCTCCACCCTCCAGACTGTCCTACTTGCCGCTTCATTGCACCTTGAAGTACTTGAGAAAGCACAGGCCGAGTTGGACACTGTAGTTGGCCCGCATCGCCTGCCGGACTTCGACGATCTAGAGAGCTTGGTTTATGTGAACGCTGTGATCAAGGAAGCCCTTCGCTGGCAGAACGTCATTCCACTTTCCGTTCCACATCGTGTCCTTGAGGACGATGACTTTCACGGATACTTCATCCCTGAGGGTACGCTCCTACTTCCGAACATATGGTGCGCCGATCGGTTCGAGTTGCGATGCTTTGCTGACAAGTTGAGATATTATGCAGGGCCTGCATGCACGACCCGGAGGTTTATGAAAACCCGGAAGAGTTTCGTCCGGATCGATTCATCAAAGATGGCAGACTCGACCTGTCGGTCCGCGATCCCGTCAGGTTTGTGTTCGGTTTCGGAAGAAGGTGAGGATGACAGTCGCGCTGCTGCTTTTGAAACATAGCTCATGTTTGTACCTGCTCGCCTGCTGCGTATGATGACAGGATCTGTCCGGGGCGACACTTCGCGCAGGCGTCGTTGTTCATCAACGTCGCGTCTGTTCTGCACACGTTCGACATTACCCCGCCCCTCGACAAAGACGGGCGTCCTATCCATGTTGTTCCCGCTATGACGGATGGTCTCCTATCGTTAGTGCCGGCGCTCTCTATCGATCGCATTGCTCAGTGACATATGTCTGACCAAATTGACGAACTGCTTGTGGCAGGTATCCTGAGGACGTTCGCTGCACCATCAAGCCTCGTTCTCCACAAGCAGCATCGTTGATCATGGCCTCTGGCAGGGACGCTGATGCGTAGAAGACGAGAGTGTGAACGAGTATCAGTGGTTCAGTACCTTAGGATTCTGTTTTGCCCGAGTTGTCATCCTGTCTCAGCATCGTCCTCAGCTCTCATGGGCCAACTTACATTGTGGATAAGGTTCGTATATGTCGTCATACGCGCATGCGTACGTTTGTACACTTCGATGTACAGACGACGTCACTGGACGGAACTCCGCTGGCCATGTAGTCGCAACACAGGGTGCGCAAACCAGGGTCGGTGCAATATATTCATACCAACCCTCTCCTCTCCTTGTGAGACCCGGAATGGTTCTGTCCTTCCTTACGGACCGGCGGTGGTACGGGATATTACTGCTTCCTTTCCATCATTTACTCCGTCGGATTCCACTGACGAAGTTGTCTACCGCCAGTGCTCAGGATTGTAATGACTGATGGCGTTCACACAGTATAGTGTTTCGGCACCTAGTGGCAAATTGGATTGACAGCCAAGAGAATTTACTTCCTGCTTGGATGGTTTCACAAACCCCAGCTCCCACAATACCACGATGCACGCTGATGCCGTCATCGAGATGCTATCACAGAGTTCTTGTACCCCACCTCTGCGAATGGCCCATCTATAAGCACAAGTCGACGCAGTCGCCAAATCGCAATCGTGTCCAAGTTGCTCTATCGACCCACCACTCATGGCGCTCTCCGCTCCATCCATCCCTACGCTACTCGTGCTGATCCTGGGACTGGTGTCAGTTTATGTGCATCGACTCCGGGCCTGGAGATCTCGCTCGCGGGGCCGTCCCTTTCCCCCGGGCCCTCCTGGTCTTCCCGTGATAGGGAATATGTTAAACATTCCCAAATACAAGCAGTGGCTTGGGTTCCAGGAACTGAGTGCGAAATACGGTGAGTTTCTACTCTCTAGTCATCGGATGCTTAGGATGGTCTCACTATGGTTCCGACAGGCGACATCCTACACTTCAGAATCCTCGGGGACTCCTTGGTCGTCCTGGGAAGTGCCAGCGTAATCATGGAGTACCTAGACAAGAGGTCGGCGAACACGTCTGACCGCAAAGAGAGCGTCCTCATTGAGCTGTAAGTCAAGTCGCTGTATTGAGAGTGTACGCCACGTGCCTCGTTAATCTTGCAATTACTGGTCAGTTCGGGATCCGACCTCAACCTAGGGTTCATGGCATATGGGGATTGGGTGGAGACGCCACAGGCGTGCATTCTGGCAATACTTCCGTCCGCAGGCTGTCTTCGACTATCGCGCGGTTCAGAAGACTATGTCTATCAGGTTCCTTGGGAAGCTACTCGAGGATCCAGCGCGTTTCAAGAGTCATATGAGATAGTAAGTGCCCCGATGGCATGTGGGACCTATGTACATGCTGATCACCGTGACCCCGGCCGGTAGCACCTTCTCCTCTACCCTCATGAAACTGCTTTATGACATCCAAGTAGCGGACGAAGACGATGAGTACATTGCCAAGGTGGAGCGCGCGGTACAGGGTGCTTCAGGTACCCTCCCCGGCAAGTATCTTGTCGAAGTCCTCCCGTTCCTGCGATACATCCCCGACTGGGTTCCTGGAGCTGAGTTCCAGAAACAATTCGCGTCATGGAGGGCAGCGGCGTCCGACCTCAAGAACGCGCCAGTGGATCATGTGAAAGAGGCGATGGTGAGTTGTTCATCGTCGATGGAACAGGCTTCTCACCCGCTGCCTCGCACGACCAGGAGCGGCAGGAGGACGCTCAATGCATCGTCAGAGACCTACTGACGAAGGTCTCATCCTCGGGCATCGAAGGACCTATGCTTGCAGAAGAGGAGGAAGTCGTGAAGGACGTCGCAGCCGTGGCCTTCGAAGGGGAGTATCATTATTCACGTTTACGCCCTTGCGAGCAGTTGACACTCTATGCCAATGTCTTGCGCTTAGCTGGATCTGATAAGGTCAGTGATGTTCAGTCTTCGCGCCCGCATTACCGCCTCTGGACTTACCCATCACGGTCATAGACACTCTCGACGCTGCAGACGGTCTTCCTCGCTATGGCACTCTACCCCGAGGTTCTCAAACGTGTTCATACTGAACTTGACGCTGTTGTCGGCCCGATGCGGCTGCCGGACTTCAGTGACAAGGACTCCCTCGTCTATGTCAACGCCATTATCAGAGAGGCATCACGTGGCTACCGGTTCTCCGATTAGTGTACCACATTGCACCACAGAGGACGACGAGCTGCAGGATACTTCCTTCCTAAAGGGACGGTCTGATGCCGACGTATGGTACAGTGAAGGTAATGATGCTGGTGAGAGAAGATTGGGGCTCACAATCGGTATAGGGCTTGCATTGCCAAGATCTGAGGTGACCCCGAACGGGGTCTCGTCCGGAGAGATTCATACGGACGGGAAACTCGATGTCACGGCGTGCGCGATCCGTTCCAGTTCACGTTCGGGTTTGGGCGAAGGTACGTGCCACCCTTGCAAGCCTGCGTAGTACCGGGGCTTTCAACTTGTGATCTGGCATACTTGTCTAGGATTTGCCCCGGTCGGTACTTCGCGAATCTGCGGTCTTCATCAATGTCGCATGGCCTTCATGTCTCGATTAACGCTACCAGTCGACGACGCCGGAGATCCCATCAAGATTGTACCAAGCATGACTGATGGTATATTGACGTACGTCCACTCGACGTTTGTGAATAAGTAGGCTTGTTCTTCATGGCTCACGAGGAGGATCCGCTTGCAGGTATCCCCAAGACTGCCGCTGCACCATCAAGCCACGTTCGCCCGAAGCAGCACAGTTGATCTTGAAGTCCCTGCAGGCGGGAAAGACCT
>JABYQS010000334.1:0-29833 GCA_022592435.1 Cerioporus squamosus
AAATCACTAGCCCTAGCCGAGCGGAGATGCTTCGCTTTCATGCCAGGCGAGACTGGAGAGGTCCGTGGCCCGGACTCAGGTATGTATATAGGCCACGCGCGTCGGGTCCGGGGATCAGGTCATTTGCTCTCCCAGCTGGAAGTCGACCCCGGCCCCGGGTCTACCCTGTCCTGCCCCGGGTTTCAGTACTGGATGAGTGAACGGTTGCAGCATGGCCGACGCCTCAAATGACATTGCCGCAGCATGGCATCTGCTGGAGATTACGGGCATCATCCAGTCGGTGCTCTGCGCATTGTTTGGTGCGTTTCCATCCTTCCGACCGCGACGGTTCCGAAAGCGCTAACGAGTGACGGTACTTAGGAGTATACTTCATCTTGTTCCTCCTGGCGCTTTGGGCGAACCATGCGAGGCGCGATGTGTCTTCGCGCAGGTTGCGAATAGTAACGATCGTGTTGTACGTCGGCCTCGCTGTCCATTACAATTGGTTACTGAGCGCGCGGTCGCTGGTTACAGATTCGCTGACCTCTGCGCACACTTCATCGCACGCTCCATGCAGTTTGCAAGAGCGCGCATTATGAGTCCCGACGCGAACGAGTTCTTCAAGTGGAGTATACCCTTGATTGTCATAGGAAAGTGAGTGGCCAATCGCTTCTCCTGGCACCGTGGACTAAACCTCGAATGCCCTCATCAGCGTGACTACCACCTTCGCTGTGCGTTTCCCCGGCACACCCGCCCCTTGCCGCACGCTAACATCCATGCAGGGTCTGTGCTCGGACGGCCTGCTGGCATGGCGATTTTATGTCATCTTTGACCGGCAGCGCTGGGCTCTGTACGTCCCCATGACTTTTGTCGTCATTAATGCTTGTGCGTTCCATTCTACACATGGCCACCAAGTTTACGCTGACATGTTGCATCGACAGTACTTTGCTGGTCTGCCGATGCACAGCACCTCGCAGCCTACACGCACTACGACTTCTACGAGAACACGCTGCTCGAGGTCACGCTGAAGATCACCGTGGCATGGGGCTGGCTCATGTTTGCCATCAACACCATCCTCACTGGTGCCATCATCGGGAAGATATTGTGCGAAATCTTCCGGTTTTCTTCAGTTTAGGTCCGTGTGCCTGACCAGGTTCCAACAGCTATATAGCCCGCTTAAGCGGACAACTCAACGTGTACGAGACCGTCCTGCGCGCATGCGTCGAGTCTGCCGTCGTAACATGGATTGGCCTGCTCTTATACGAGATCTGCTCGCTCGCCCCGAATGGCCATGTCGTCGTATGTCTATTCGTTCCTTGTATCACTGTGTGCACCTTGGCTCATCTCTTTCGTTGCTCCATCTGTCCCCAGACAAACTACGACGTCGGATACGTGATGGCCTGTGTCCTTCCTGTCTTCTTTGGCATCTCGCAATGCCTCATCGTGGTTCGGGTCGCCATCGCCAAGGAGTTCAACCAGTCTCGCAGTTCTAGGACCCGTGTACCTGGCTCGACACGGACTATATCCTTCGCTATACCTTCGTTCCTCCATTCTGGCCACGACAAGGTCTCCTCGGATTACGTCGAGAGGCCAGAGGAGCATACACTAGCAGCTCTACCGCAGGACCGTCCAAGCCCCAGTCCAGAGCCGAGTTCGCGGGAGCAGGTCTGATGACTTGTGGTCGGCGCTGCACCTTGGAATTTCTCGCAATGATAGCTATTTGTACAACATCGATCCGCATAGACTATACCCTAATGATGACATGACACCCGATTCCGAAGTGAACAAGAGGTTCGAAAGGAACGAAAGGCTACAGTACACACCACTACACGCTACACAGAAGAAGAGACGAAGACAGTAATTACCACAGCAAATCACTAACACCAGACCTTGTGGTACTTCCAGCCCAATCCAACGCAAGACGAACAAAAGTTCGCCTTCTTGCACTTCGAGCAGCGCATGTTCACATCATCCTTCCCGCAGTACCTGCAGAAGTTGTCCTCGCCCTGTGCAACCTTGGCCAGTCGCGCGAGTATATGCGCCACCAACACCTGTGCACGGATATCCTGCGTTTCGGTCATGCTCCATGGATTGAACATGAACGTCTCTCTGTCCGCCTCGGGGTCTCGTGTCGCGTACTTGGGGAGCAGCTTCTCCGTGTAGTCGCGCAGTTTTGTGAGGGCGAACAGCTCACTCCCCAGACCTCTACCCCCTATTTGAGATAGAGCGAGGTCGACCACGACGCGCTCGCCGCGAGGGTCACCTAGGAGCAGGACAACCCAGGGAATGTCGTCGCCGAAATTTGAGGAAGATATCTGGCGCTCCACCATGAGACAGGACTCGTGAGGTGAGAGGAGCATCTCCATAATCCCGACGTCGCTCGGTGCGCATGTCATCTGCTGTCCTGCAGAAGTCTTGATACGCAAGGTCGTAGTACGAGGGAGGCGACCGAGGACACGGCAGAAGACGTCTGCCAGGAAGAAGCCATTGTCGAAAGTTTTGCAGCGCCAGAACGCGTCCTCGAGCTCCCGGCGGGTCAGCGTCCGTCCGTCCGGGGTAATCACTCCACCTGGCCAGGCGTAGTCATCTATGGTAGTGATTTCGCGGACGTCCTAGTTTGGGTGGCAGATGTATGCGACTCGAGGTAGGTCATGGGAGGCACGCCATTCCGAGGGCACCCTATCTGGCAGGATCGACTGGATGGGGTTGTTTCCCTTGCTGACCTCAAGGAGCTGTCCACAACGGAAGGGCGGCTCTATGCGCGCGTGCGTGTCAAGGATTATGGCGCACAGGTCATGCACATCGAGTTCGATGTGCTCGGGAATGGGCATGATGGTGGTCACTGGTCAGGTGCAGGGCTTCAGCACAAAGCGGCGCCGCTCGTCTTGTGTTACATAAGTCGTAGCGCCGTCCTGACGGCAGGGCCCGCTACCTTGCGTGTGGCTAGGACAAGGTTGCATGTATTGCTATGCATACAAACCATACAGCGTCATAGGAGTATACGAAGCTCGTGTGAGTCAGAGCGTGCCTTCAAAGTCATCGGCAAAGGAAGCAGGAGGAGGCGCGATAGTCTCCGACCGTCTGTGCAGTAGTCATTAGTGACAGCGCACGTAGCTGAAAGCCAACCTGCCATCGAACCCACTGGTGCGGGGGAGTGTCGTCGACCTGAAACGGATGGCAGTGCACTCTGCGAGTACGACGTCGCCAATCATGATGTCGCTCACGGAAAGCCGCTGCATGTTGGCCTTGTTCGTGTAGCCATCGGTCGCGTCGAAGATGTCTGGGAAACTGCACACTGGCCAGGGGCTCGTAGATCGCGCGGATGTACAGAGTGCTGCGCCCTGTGGCCGTATGCGTCAGTGTCTACTATGGGACCAGTAGGAGGTGAGGCACTTACTGCGGTAGGGGTTGGCTAGCCCATGGATGGGACTGAGTCCACGGCGGTCGACGTCTCGAAGGAGGTGCAGATCGAAGTGACCCACGGACATTGACAATCTGTGCGCGTCGATGCAGTGAAGCTTGTATTTATGAAGGTCGATTTGTACATTTCTTGACTTTAGCGCGCAACTTTCTAACAGCCCACACCGCCACACTTATCAATGTAACAGCGCAACTTCTGACTACCACGCGCGCAACTCTGACCTACAGCGCGCGCAACTTCCTGCCTGCACAGCGCGCGCAAGTTTGCCAAGCTTCGTTGTCTCTCTGAACTGGCGTGATATGTACCTTCAACGACGATCAAGCTCTCGGTAAACTTTCATAAGAGTAAGACAGATAGATATTTAAGTACAGTCATCAATAGTTCACTGATAGACCTCGAGACTCGAGACTCGAGGTGCTACTAGCTAGGTGCGTACACAGAGGTCTAGGGGAAGAGAGAGAATGAGATGGAGGGCGGGGAGGTAGAAGGAGGCTCCTGTTCCAGCACAAAGAGAGTATGTAGGTGCTGGGAGACGCGTCCATCACCGGCGGATGGTCGCGGTTCGAGCCCAGCGCGATGTCGGCCTCCTGCCAGGCGAGGGCGCACGAGTCGATCTTCGTGTTTCCGGCGATGTAGTCGCGCCGGTTCTCGCAGATCGCTCGTACATGCTTCCC
Organism: Cerioporus squamosus; assembly: GCA_022592435.1. NCBI lineage: Eukaryota > Fungi > Basidiomycota > Agaricomycetes > Polyporales > Polyporaceae > Cerioporus > Cerioporus squamosus. The sequence continues at coordinate 4,075 of JABYQS010000334.1, forward strand.
TGGACGTCCTGAGACCGGTTCAGCTTGCCGCGACATCTCGCTGGGCCGGGCTCGCAACTTCGTTCCGAACCCTCTCCCGGACACTCGCCTGTCTTTTTTTTTTTTTTTTTTTTTTTTTGGATCACTAAGTGTATTGTACATGACGCTACACTAATATGAGCAGTGCTTCAACAGCCGTCTGCAAGGAAACGGGGTTTTCCAGCTGATCCCCGCGAACATGCGTGAAGTATTCCGGCTCCAGTAGAGCCAATCGGTGCATGCATCAACGTGCGAGAAACGAGGGTGCGCCCTAACGTGCGGATGACGGGTTGGGAAGACTCCTCCTAGGCGTAATCCGGGACATCCTCAAATGAGAACGCCGTCGGATTATCCAGGAGGAAGGACTGAATGTCATAGAAGGGGTCCAGGGACTGGAGAAGCTCCTCAATGGAGGAGTACGCAAACTTGCGCGTATAGTGATCGCACCGGAACAGAACGTGCTCCCGGGTGTGGTATGCCGGTGGGCCCGAGTGCAGGATGCAGAGCGTTGGTTCGCCATGCCGCGCGCGGAACCGGTCATGGTATTGCCCAGTGGGGGCGTGGTTCGTGATGCAGCGGACGAATCGCGCGACAAGAGTTGGACGACCGCCCAGGCGTTTGAGTGGGAAGGAACCCGTATGTCGAAGACGACGAAATGTGGGATGTCGTAGATGGTACCGACCCCAATACTGCTGAGGCTGCGCGTCAGCGAGCTTCTGCCACTCGTGTCGCACGTTGTCCGTGATGGCGCTCTTGATGTAGGCGTAGGAGGTTGGGAAGGTCCCATGATAGCGGGGCAATTCGCCGGGGTAGCGCGCGAGGTGCTTGACCTCGCCATCGATGGCGTCATTTTCGTCGATGCCGGAGTGGGAGGGGCAGTAGTGGAGGTGGAGGTGGTTGTCCGGACTGCGCTCGAACCAGTCTCGTAGGATCCGGCACGAATTGACGTTGGCCATGCGGCCGCCCGAGGGTGAGGTCAGGTTCTGTATAGCACTTTCGCTATCACGGAAGATATGAACCTGCGAAAACGACTTCAGGTACGCAAACCCGATAGCCATTGAGAGAGCAATGAGTTCGCAATCGAACGAGAAGGCCCACCCAGTGTATATACACCTGGAGCGGATTAGCTGGTGTCCGTGATATGCACGGTAGCCGGCGGCGGAACCCAGGAGCTCATCTGGTACCATGACGAAAGAGCTACCATCTGTGAAGATCACGAGGGCGTTAGCGTCTGCATGCGCTGCTTCGATGCGAGGACGGAGATCGCGCTCAATCCAGGCAGAGACCGCGTCCGCGTCCTTCTTCTTTGGGTGCTCCAGATGGTAGGTGATGCGATCAGCAAACAAGTTGCGCACTCGTAGACCCGGCTGACATTCATCATCGAGTGGGTCGAAGGCTTCGGTGATGAGGACGCGTGCACGAGGGAACGCTTCAGAGAGGGGGATGCTGGGAGTGGGGTTGAGGGTGTCGACCTGGAAGCGTGTGTACGGTGCAAACACCGATCATTCAAAGATGTTTGGGAATGCGGCGCGAAGTGGGTGAGCGGGGGGAAGGGTGTGAATGCGAAGAAAATATCGTTCCTGTAGCTTCTTGCAGTGTAGGTGGACAGGCATGATGCCCGCGAACGAATGAAGGGCGCCGGTGGGAGTAGTGCGGAATGCGCCAGTGATCCAGCGCAGCGCCCGATTCTGCGTAGTGACAAGGGGCTTGATGAGCTGCTTGTGGCCCTTGGAACGGAACCAGGCCTGAGCGCCATAGGTGAGAAGAGGCAGGACGCACGAGATGTACAATGTGCGTCGCTGCATAGGAGTGAGTCCTCTGTTGGAATTGCCAAGCATTAGCATGGCATTAACAGTGGTGACTGCGCGCTCAGCAAAGTAAGCGACGTGAGCACGGAACATGAGTTTGGGATCCAGACGAAAGCCAAGGTATCGCCAAACATTACGGGGTTGGATGACGGTATTTGGGTCCAGTTCGAGGGGGAGAGGGGACTGAGAGTGCGCCAAGCGGGTAGAGATAAAGTGCATAAGCTCGTTCTTGTCGGCCTCAACAACAAGGCCGAGTCGAGCAAGCACATTCGTGGTGTACTGGTATCGTGCTTTGAGAGTATGACAGTTCCGTGCGACGGACGGAGTAGATACAATCCACAGACCGTCGTCTACGTAAAACTGTACAGCCGATTCCGATTGGACAGTTGTGACGGGGAAGAGGATGTGTACGGCGGGAGCAAGGTAAATGTTGGTGAGGATAGGGGAGAGCGCGGACCCTTGGCCAGCGCCGACGGTGGGTAAGTCGAACCAGGGAGATGTAGCCTTTCCCCAGCGGAAGCAGGATTGACGATCCTTGAGATAGTCGCGGAAGAAGCGGACAAGTGAGGGAGAGAATCCATAGCGGTCGAGAATGGCACAGAAAAGATCGTGATTCATGGACGGAAAGAACTGCACGATATCGAAAGCGAGGCAGGAGGTGACCAGACCCTGCTTCCAAGCCGCGCGGATGTGAGTGATGAGACAGGACGCAGCGTCGATGGTGCTATGCGCTTTGGTACCACCGAACTGATTAGGGTGTAGGATGCCAAACTTCTGGCACTCGTAGTGGAGGCGTTCGCTGAGAACCTTCTCGAAGAGCTTGCCAAGCGTACTGAGCAGTACAATGGGGCGATAGGACTTCACCCTCGAGTAGTCGTCCTTGTACGGCTTGGGAATAACGACTGAGACCGCTCGTTTGAACTGAGCCGGCCATATACCGAGGTTGAGGATGGCGTTGTACAGATTGAGTAGAGTGTTGAGGAAGTGTTCGTCGGCGACGAGGAGTTTCAAGTGTCGCCAGTGCAGGTGATCCCATCCAGGAGTGGAAGAGGAGGAGACGTGTTGGATAGCGTCGGTGATTTCAGCGCGCGAGATGGGGATGCACTCGCGAACGGGGAGTCGCTCGATTTGATCGAGAATTGAGTGATCCACGGGACGATTGGCAGCGGCATGGAACGTCTCATCCAGCGCATGCCACAGTTCCGGGAGAGAGCGGAGGGGTTGGCCGTTGTGGACGAGTGAGCGATACATGGGCATGGACCTAGGACCAACCCAATCCATGAGATCCCATACCCGTCGCTGTTCATTGGCAACGAACTCGATGCGTTCGTCCATGTGTTCACGGCGACGACGACGAATAGTAGACTTGAGTTTGCGGCGGGCAACGTCCACAGCGCGTCGCGCTGCCGGTACACAGCGCGGATTGGTGCGGCGCGCACGCTTGAGGCGAGCTTGGGCACGTTCGAGGGCACGGCGAGCTTTCGTGCAAGACGAATCCCACCATAGACGGGATTTGTTGCAGATGATGGTAGGAGAGGCGTGTGCAAGCCAAGAATCAGAGACACAAGAGAAGAGGGTGTCGACCGCAAGATGCAGACCGGCATCAGAATCGAGGGGCATGTCGGGGGGCATGCGCGAGCGAACAGCGTCCCTTATGGATGCGATGAAGTTCTTCTCGGCGTCCGACTTGGGAGCGATAGAGGGTGCTCCTTCGTAGGACCACTGTCCTGCAGGGATGTGAGCGTGGAGGACGGCGTGGTCGGATAATCCGCGCTCATCCTGTGCGACGTGGATACTGTACAGGTTTGGATCGCGGTCATCCAGGACCCAAATGAGGTCGATGACTGTAGATCGGAAGTCAGCGCGATGTGGGATGTGTGTAGCGATGCCGGGAGGGGAGAGAAGGCACAAGCCCAGACGTGCGTGCAGGTCAAGGACTTCCCCTATGCGTTCTATAGAGTCCGGCGGGTAGGCGGGATCCCATAACGGTGAGTGGGTGTTATAGTCACCGCCCATGATGTCGATTGCTGGGAGAGAATGGGCAATGTCAGCAAGATAAACAATGGCGGCGTTTTGTGTGTCATTATAAAGATTCATGATCGCGACTGGATCCTGCTCCGGTTCGAGACGAACCAAGAGAAGCATACAGTCGCGATGATTCACGGCGGGGTCAAGGGAGATGACAGCACTGGCGATACGTCGGCTGACATGGCACACGACGCGCGCGTCCTTCCGAGCCTCAACAAGAGTCCAGGCCGGGTGCAACTGCGTGCCATATAACATGTTATTTTCTGTGCGCTCAGCTGGCCCTGCCGGCGACGCAGAAGGTATGGGTCGGATGGGGCCATACCATGGCTCCTGTAGACAGACAACGTCAACGTTCATAGCCGCACACCTTTCCAGAATGAAGTGAGTGTGTTGCGGTGAGTGATTGACGTTGTGATATACGACATGGAGTGTTGACGATGACATAGTTAAGTTTGAGTTCTACGCCCTCCAGACCTGCCACCACCGCGACGTCGACCAGCTTGACCCTGCTCAGCCTCGACGAAGGTGATGGATGTCTGTGGGGGAGAGTTAGCATCAAAAACGAGCACGGTCGTCAGGCCAAAACGTACGCGTGCACCGTTGTTGTCGGAGTGAATCTCGCTAGCGCGAGGGATGACGGCGGTATGAGAAGCGATAGGGAGCCCCGTTCGAGAGAGGGGCCGCGGCTGACGTTTGTACCATTCGCGGTCGTTGCGATGCTTCGCAAACTCGCAGAGAACGCGATCGGTGGCGTAGTGCGTCCCACCGCAGTTGAGGCACCAGGGAGGATGCTGGCACGGGACGGTGTTACGATCGGGGCGGTGTTGGCAGCATTTGGCTTTGATGTTGTGGAAGTTGGCGCGGTGACGTTCGCCGCACCGCGCGCAGAACTCATCGACCGCGTTGCAGTTTCCACGGACGTGACCCCAGCGTAGACACTTGGTGCACTGCGGGGTGACGGGCTTGTCCCTCATAACGGCCGGCTTGAGACGGCCGTTATCGAACATGATGGCACGGGAGGTGAGACGGAGACCGACAGAGTGGGTGCTGTCGTCAGTGAACTCCACGACGAGCAGGCGCGCGGTTGCGCCCTCATCCTCGTCGTTCCAGCGAAGGATCGTGTCAGGCTGACGCATGATCGCTTGCCACTGGTCATCCCTGAAGAGGGGGTCAGCGGCCTGACGGATGCTCTTCGGCGCCTGCGTGACCGCATCCACGCAGGAGACTCCGAAGAAGCCTAAATGTGTGCGGTACTTAAACGGCGAGGCTAAGATGGCCTCTGGGTCCTTCTCCAGGTCGATGTGGCAGATGTTGGCGACCCGGTGACGGACGAAGTCCATGACGGCGGGGTTAGGGGAGACGTTGAGCTTGATGGTGAGGTTGCCATTATTCGACCATTCAAGTGACTCGATCTGGGTGGACGACAGATCAGACGAGCGACGGAGTGACTCGTTGATTGTGGCTTGCATAACGCCTTCCAAGATGCGGGCTTCAGGAGCAGGGCGCTTCTTGGCGTTGAAGACCAGGAACATGAGCTTTGAAGCCGACGGAGGGGCATGCTTAAACTTGCGGGGACCAGGGGACCGACCGCGTGCGAGCGGAGCGTCGTATGGGTCGCCCGTGTGGTTAGGGGACATGCGTGAGGCGAGGCGGGGATGCGGGGTGCCGGGGCGGTAAGGAGACGGAGACGGCGACTTGATGCGCTCCAGCAGAGAGCGCGACGTCGGAGCCGGGTACGGTTCGTATTCGGGGACTGGCTCAGGGGATGGCTCCCTCGCCCAGTCGGGAGCGGGGCTACGCGACTTCGAGCGAGGAGCCGGAGTGACGGGACGAGATACCGGGGCCGCGGGGCGACCGAAGGTCGCTTCCATAACGGTTGAGTCCTGGAGCGCACACGCGGCAGTCGCGATGTGCTCGAAGGACCCGCTAAGGTCATGAACCAGGCCGTTGAGCCGGTCTAGCGCCGCATGAACAGCGCGCCAGCAGGGCGCAGCTTCAGGACCAGTGGCGCGCACCTCTGCGCGGTGCGTGCGCAAGGAGATGGTGAGGGCGGAGAGCTGGGTGACGAGGTCGGCGCAGGCCGATGGGAAGCCGCCGCGCCAGTCGAGCGCGACTGTACCGTTTTGGGGTGAGGCGGGGAGCGGAGTGACGGAAGGTTCGGGAACGTTTTCCGCGGGCGCCATTTCGGCGTCCATGTAGTCGGCATGGGCGACGGAGTCAGAGTCGCTGAACTCGACATCGGAGTCGTTACCCAGCGAGACCGTGTCTTCAAGGTACTCGCGCCTTCGCGGGGGAGCCGGAGGTTTGGAGGGAATGGAGGGGGACGGAGAACGCTTACGAGGGTTCTTCGGTCCGTTGACGGTGGTTGACGGGGCAGGATTCAGGCCGTTGGGCCTTGGAACCGGCTGAGCACGGCCAGAGACCTCCGTAGAGGCTCGATTAGCCATCTATAGCGGCGATAAGCACCAGAAAGATGTTCGCGGAGTGACCAAGGGGGTGTGTTGGCGGTGGGAAGGGGGGGGGATGGTTGGGCGCTTAACCGAGATGATGGTGGTACGAGGTCAAGTGACGTTCGGACACTCGCCTGTCGAGCGGATTTTCAGACTCTTCGTGGTGGTGTGAAATCGGGTCGCACGTGCAATTCTCCTATGCGATCCAGAGTAGTTCGGCGCCGTTTCGGGACGATGTGCAGGCGGGAGAGAGCCGGGACGAGCGGTCGGACGGCGAGAGAGCGGGATGAAAATCGCTCGCGGGACCCATGCTCAACCGGCTCGGATCACGATGCGGTGCTGCACGCTGAGAGAGGCTGTTCAGCGCGTTCGCAAGGCTGGATTCAGCGCGAGAGGTGCTGGGGTTGCGGGAGTAATGGTCCAACTTGAGTCGGGCCGCGCCCAGTGCGACCGCCCGAACGGCCAAGTTATCAAACTTGTCCTGGCGGCGCAGAACCGGGTCGTGCGCCCGCTGTGCAGCTCCTCTCAGGGCTCTGAGGCGGTTTTGCGCCGTTCTGGGTCGATGCGCAGGCTGGAGAACCCAGACAAGCGGTCGGGCGGCGAGTTGACAATGAAAATCGCTCTTGGGAGCGACTTCCAGCTCCGATTGGGGTGCGGCTTCGTACGCTGATAAGATGCGCTCAGCGTAAAGCATACGCGCCGGTTGCAGCACGATAGGAGCCGTGGTGAGGGAGTTTCTTGAGCTGTGCCCACGGAGTGCGAGGGGAGGTTCTCGTCGACCGGCGGTGGATGAATCGTTTTGCAGCGGATCGCGTTCAATCGGCGCGCCGTGAGCTCGACCTGTAAAAGGCGCATTGTAAACATCAAGTCAAGACGCGTACGAGGTAGTGCAACGTACCTCTGAGAAGAGCATGCCAGATTCCTGGTGAGAAGGAAGGGGCGGGGATGAGTGGTCCCAGAGATGTGGGATTTGCGACATGAGTGCCCAAGGGAGCCTATCCGGCGGAGGCGTGAGGTACCTGCGGGGGATTGTCGATTGTGGCGGTCACGAAGAGCTGTCATCTGGGGCTTAGACGTGTGAGCTGCAGAATATACGGAGCGAGGAAAGGGGGACTCACCTAGACGCCAGAGACAGTGACAGGGATGATGGAGTCCGCCGCCGAGAACTGGTGCAGGTTAAACAAGAAGGGCGAGGCACACATGGCCGGGATGGACACCCAGAAGTACGTCACCCACCCAGTCCAGATCGTGAGCGTCACGTAGAGAACCGGGAATAGAGGATGGCGAACGAGATACCGAGATACGCGGGTAAATGGGTGCAGAGAACAGACATGGGTCGCAGCCCTCCTTCCGTCGAGGATCCTCGAGGTAGGCGATCTGGAGGTCCAGGTATGCACGCAGAAGGAGCTCGGAGTGCTCCTACTCCTCGCGGTTGAACTTCGAGTAGAGTACCTTTGCATCGAGAGAAACTTGAACTTCTAGCTGGCCATGCGCTGGAGCTTGTCCATCTGTGCGACCATCTCGGAGTCAGGAGATATCAAGGAGATGAAAAAGAGGGAGACGTACAGTGAAGCAAAAACCATCCCACCACCACCACTGCTCCTCCTCAGCCTTCCCTATGCCAAGTCCGACATCGCGGCAGTCCCTTCGAGTCGAGTCTGGTAGGAGTTCGCTTCTTGCTTGCCGTATAGAGTGTGAAATATGAGAGATATCCAGGGGCAGGTGCACAAGCAGTGTGGTGGTCAAGGTAGAGGACGAGTCCCGCGTGACATCGTACAGACGCCGGCAGCGCGCTTCTTCCCGTCAGTCTTGTATGCTGGCTTGAACGCGTGGCTTAACCCAGTAAGGCCAAAAACCTAGCTGAACTTGAAGATATGGTCAATACACACTTACTGAGATACAAATTTCTTACCGCGCTGTAAGAAAAGTCGGTAACACCTACGAAGACTATACATATAGGGGTGATGATGTCCTCAACGGGTAGTGGAAGCACTGTAGCGAGCTCCTCGGGGCGTTGTGGGTAGACAATGATATGTCCTTTGAATCCACGCTGGTGGTAGGCGAGAGCGGGCGTGTCCGCATTATCTTTGTCCTCCTTGAGATGCACGATCCAGCACTTGGCGCGAGCACGCGCAACGATTGCTTCCTCGATGAAGGTGAGATCTCGAAGCTCGGGGGGGACAGGGCCTAGATACAGACCATTGGCATATGATAGAGGCGGTACACTATCTCGGGCGAGGTAGCGTGAACAGTCAGGACATATGGACGCATCCAGTATCGCGCCAGTACTGTCATCGCAACGAACTCCTTCTGCGGCGAGTAACAAGGAGACCGGATCAACGCCCTCTGCGTCCAGCACAAAGGGGAGAGTGTCCGCAGCATGGGACGCAGCGAGCGCCGACGAGCATTTCAGAATCTCCACGGGCAGGCGAGATGCCGGCCAAACATGCTTATCTGTATCCAAGCAGGTGCCACCGCAACAGGCGCAAGTTACGGTGGCCAGGGTTTCAGAAGAAGTCTCCTCGCGGAATGCACGGATGAGGGCCTCTTTGACATGCTCAGGTACCACTTCCGGCCATCTAGCACGGATATCCTGGCGCCTCAGATCATCAGCGGTTGCGCGAGCAGAACGCTCTGCTGCAGCGCGTTCCCTACCAAGTACTCTTGCGCGTGCACTCGCGAGGGCTCGTTGTGCACGCACATCTTCAGGTCGAACTTTACCCTTTCGCAGAGTGTTGATGTACCCCTTGAGGATACGTCGAAGCTGCCCACGGGATGCCTTACTGTCAAAGGTCACACCATGTATGGACAGTGTCCTGCGGAGCGCCTTGGCATGCAATGGCACAGCCAGAGTACTTAACAGTTGAATTTGGAAGTCTACGAGAGCGTGATCATCGTCGGACGGCCGTGGAATAGATGCACGAAGGCTGAAGCAAGCATGACTGCCCTAGCCTGGTAATGAGGAGCTGCATCGACCCTGGGCGAGGTGCGCACTCAGCATCACTCGCATGTTCTCCCGATTGGGTTTGTCCACCAGCGGAATACCATGGGCAACAGCAAGAGCATGCAGCTCTGGCGCTGTGCGACTCTCCAGGGTGGAAATCAGTTCGGCAAGTACATCCACCGGTTCTTTGGAGCTGCCGTCTTCGAGGACAACGTCATACGTTAACAGAAAGTTACGCAAACCATCGGGGGAGGGCGGAGGGACGCGCAAAAGACGACTTATATGAGAGAATACAGACAACAGCTGCGGAGCATGTTCTCCAGCATCTAGCAAGCGCAGCATGTCCTGCCTGATGGCCGCACCAAGGCTATCTGTGCACTCGATATCACGCGCCACATGCAAACAACCGAGTCGCAGATGGCCGGCAGCAGACTTTGCGCAAGCTCCAGATAGGACATGCTGGAGGAGCATGGCTTGAAGTTCATGCACATCATCTAACAATTCCACGCCGTGCGACAATGCGGCACTTACGAGCGTTGTCCGAGGGACATCCGGGCGGAACATGCCCATGTTATGCGAAGCCACAATCATGCGTGCACCTGCACATAGATTGGCATATACACCATGTACATCGGAGACAGCTCCACGAGAGCTGCCGGCCACGAATGTACTCCCCAGGCCACGGGAGGACGATGCATTACTCCGATCGTCTGCGGAGGAGTGAGGGTATGGACTGGCAACGCCAGTTCCCGGACCAGCCACGTCAGGAAGAGCGTATAGTGGAGGACCTGAAGAGACGGAGTCAGAACTGTGTACGGACTGAAGAACAAAGCGGCAAGACTCACTGAACGTGGGCGACAACTCCCAAACACACCAAGTAGGAAGGGCGACACTCTCAGGGGGATTGAGTAACGAGGCGCCTTGCACGAGGGGCGAACAAGCGTTGATCCAGTCGGCGCCAAGGAGAATGTCATAAGAGCGCAGATACTGAACAGCCAGTGGAGCACTACAGCGGAACCACCCTGTCGTCGTCGGAAGAACTAGGGGGCCGCAAGTGGTGAAGGACGAGGCGCCGTCTCGGAAGTGCAACGTCCTTGGGATCTTATGAGATAAGACAAAGCTTGTGGAGACGTAAGACGTGGAGGATGAACTGTCAAGGACTACTGAGGCAGAAACTCCAGCGAACGTGCAGGTGAAGGAAGGACCAGCAGGCATAACGGTGGGTGGTGGTAGTGCGAGGACGATGAAGACGCGCGCAAGATCGCAGCCTGCCAGGGACATCGGTCACATGAGAAGCTCACGTGAAAATCATGTGATTTGACAATTTCGAACTGAATCCCACTTGGAGGTGAACGCGCCGCTTCGCGCGCCCGCTCCGATTCCACTGATGACTCATTGCCTTGGTCTACAACATCGGATTCTTCGACAACTACAGTACTTATATTACAGTCACAGAGTAAATACTTCGGGAAACGGGGGCTCCTCGTACAGTACGGGCGACTTCGGAGGCTTCGGTTTCTCCGCCAGCCAAAATACAGCATTCATGACCCAAGACACTGACTTCGCACCCGGTCTATCAACCTCGGCCAAGACGAGCGTGCACTCCGCCAGAACGAGGTCGCCTGCGAACAGTTTCGCCTGTGTGACATGGTTCATCTTCCCCTTCTTTTGAAACCTCTCCGTTGCGTCGTATATCTCTTCGTAAGTCTGGGTTTCACGATCAGCAGTGCATGTCGTGGTGCAGTCGGGGTGACATACCGGCGGGCCTTCGTTGTCGTTCGTCGGGGCAGTGACGATGAGCGTTTCCATTCTGCTCAGGTTGACGCTCGCTGCCTTGTTGTACAGCGCTATAGCTTCTTTGCGATCGCGCTCGCGGACGAAGTCCAGCACGAAGCGAACACGGGGCGCGGGGAAGTTGCGGGTAACGACGAGAGATGCATCCACGACGGTGGCCACCACCCACATGAGGACAGGCCGGTTCTCATGTGTGACGTGCATGTACCGTGGGTTCTCGTCGACAACGGACCAACGGAGTGGGGACGGAACGCGGTGAATGGGGAAGCGGGGTCCTTTCTCGTTGTAGTAGTTGATAAACTTGTAAAGGTAGCTGCAGTTCTGTGTGTAAGTGAGAGTGACGGCGGGAGGAGCTCCTTGTACTCACGCGCAGATGCGGGGTGTGACCCACGGTTCAGTAACGACGTCGTTCAGGTGAGCTTCATACTCGTCTGTGTTGATGTGGATGACCCTCGGGCCTGTTGGTGACTGCACCGGGATGGCTGGTCTGGTCGAGTGAGGTGTTTGCGGTGTGTCCGGCGGGGTGTTATCGGAGCTGGCAGCGCTGTGGTTAGGGAGCGCGCACATGCTAGTGCAGGAGCTCACTCACCGCAAACGTTTCCGAGGGGTCTCCGGCAGACTCAATGTGTCGGGTTCGGTTTCAGTGCCTTCTCGCCTGAGAACCGTCAGCAGTCCGCGCGCGACCATATGTGCTCGATGACTTACCGCGAGTTGGAAGGCGGTGTCCTTGGCATAGTTTGTACTTCTCGCGAGACGCGAGAGGTACGGTTGTGGTCTTGATCCGCCATTGGCGGAGGCATGGGGCTGAAGGAGGTTCAGGTCGTCGTGGAGAAGGGTTCGGACGAGGGAGTTCCAAGGGGGCGGTTGTGCGGAATGTGATGCTAAGTAGAGCTATGAGAGGTTCGTACGTAGACGCAATCTAGACGTTCCAAATGACGATTGTTGTGACGATGGTGCGGAATACGGTGCTAGGACGTGTATGGAGTTTATTATCTGCAACTATGATCGTACATGGAATGGAGAGTAGGGACGCCGGCGCCAGAAGGAAACGATCTATTTAGTCTAAGGTACGCATGCTTGCGATCGCTGTCTATCGATGTGAAATAGCGTTTTGGTCAGGTAGAATCCCAGAGGAGGTAAATTGCTGCGAGCTCGAAGCCGACGCCGAACTCTGTCCAGTTCGTAGCCCGGGGCTTCTTCCAGCGCGTGAATTCTGCGTCCACGGCGATGACGTCGTTGTCAGTGAAGTCAACGGCATTTATCCGTCGGTCGTCCGTCTTCGCGAGGACACCATCGCGGGCGTCGAAGACGTTTTTGAAAGGAAGCACCTGCAAGGACGCATGTCAGTATACGCTGAGAGCTGAAGCGATTCCGAATCGACGTACTGTTTCAGTGAAGCTGCCTCGCTGCCTTTGGCCCTGTAGACGACTAGCGAATATGGTCTCCGGAACAGCTGCTTGAGGGTGAGTGACTGTGCGGAGATGGCGGTGGGGATCATACTCACGGATCGGAGGTTGAGCCTTGCTGTACAGGTTCTCGATAGCTTGCTCGTCCGTGTTGAGGAGAAGATGGACTCCGACGTTGACGCGGCTTTGAGGTGTGCCCGAACGGTCGAAGAACCAGCTCGTCCTGACGCGGCCGGTGAAACGCATATATACAGGCGTGCTTGGGATCTCGCACAGTCGTCGTTCCATGCGACCGCGTCCCCAGTCGAGGCGGGCCGGCAACCGAGTAACACTGTACGTGTGTTGGTCGGGCAGCGAGGTGGTGGCCACCTGCATGGCGAGGCTGCGTGATAAGGTCAGCATATGCAGTCATGGTCGTCTCAATATCGTACTCACGCATGGATGGCAGGTGGAACGTCTTCGAATCCTTGCAAGATGTGCGGCACAGGAGCAGCCGCGATAGGCACGACCGGCGCGGGCAGCGGCAGCGGTTGGGCGTTGTTTGGAAGCGGCGCGGGCTGTTGCGGTTGACCTGCGAAGGCGGCGGCAAGGGGCGGTGGGACCGGGGCTTGCGTCTGGAGCAGTTGGGGGGCCGCCAGCGCCAGCGCTTGTGGCTGCGCGACCTGCTGGTCCACTGGTTGCGCCGCCAGCGCGAGAGTCTGTCCTCCGACAGCGACAGGAGGGGTCGGCGTGGCGTGCACGGGCTGGACGGCGACGGCTGGGACGACGGCGGCGTGCGCAAGGGCGTCGTGTCCTATGGCGATTGGCGGAGTCGCGGTCGCATGGCCGTCGGTCGCGACTGGGGCAGGGGCCGCGGCGGGAGCGGCGGCAACCGGAGCCGCGAGGACCTGAGTGGCTTCAGCCGACGTAGCCGCGGAAGGCGCAGGGGTCGCGACGGCGGCGGCGAGCGTGGGGACTATCTGCTGTGTATCGACCACGACAGGCGCGGGCAAGACCGGTGGAGTTAAGACGGGTGCGGGCGCCGCGCGAGGGAGTTGCGCTGCGTTGGTGTCTACAGCAGTACCGAGGGCGGGGGTCGCGGGCGCGGGCGTGAGCGGAAGGACTGCATGTACGGCTTGTGCGACGTCGCCCGGGGTCGGAGTGGCGGATGTGGCAGGTGTGGATGGCGGCAGAGCGTTCACCGCAGGCAGTGTCGGGTGGGCGGGAGTGGGCAGATCCGCGCGAGCGACAGCCTCGGGGCCGACGAGGGCAGACGCAGGTTGAGGGACAATCGGGGCGTCGAGGTCTCGCGCTCCGCTGTCAGTGGAAAGCGCTGCAGGAACGGGACCTAGTGAGGCTCGTGTCAAGTGAGGATGGATGGGTGAACTCACTCAGCTCCTGAGTGGCTGCGGTGTCGCGTGTGTCGTGCTTTGTGCCTTCGAGCATGATGCGTGCCATGTTCGTCGCCGACAGCAGGCCATCTTGCAGCGTACGACTTCCGACGACCACGGGCCATCCTGCGGGGCTGTCCTGAGGAGTCGGGAGTGCACTCCCTTCTGTCGTAGTGGAAGGAGTGGTGGGCGCCGGGGACAGGTCGACGTGGCCGTGGGGAGGCGTCGAAGGGGGAGTGCCGGTGGACCTGCGCAACTGGGTTAGTGCCTGTGGAACATGAGTGGGAGTGGAAGACTGCTTACTCGGACGCTCCCGGAGCCTCGTCTGGGAGAGGACTATCTGCGATGTCATCCTCGGGCAGTCCGCTATGTATGGAGGGGATGGGTCAGCGGCGTGGTTAGTCTGGGCGACAAGTGACATACCGGCGGCGTTTGCGGACACGTTCGCCGATGGGTGAGCCTGCACGAGGGGGCATCTTGTAACAAGTGTGCGTCGAGTGAGAGAACGATGACGGTTGGGGACGGAAGGTCGTTCCAGGTGCTCAGCAGGTGTTATACGACCGTTATATAGGCGGAAGGAGGTGCGAAAACGCGGAGCTCAGTTTTTTTGTCTTTCGCTCGATAGATCGGGAAGTTATCCTTCCGATGCGGAGTGGCTCGTCGAGAGCCAGTTCCCCCGCTGCAGAAAAAATGAGATGCTCGGAACTGGGCCGCGAGCGGCGCACGGTGGTCGGGCTGGATTTTCCGGCGCCGATCGTGTGTCATGTTGTTGAAATTACTGGGACGTTCTACCGTCGGCGTTTCGTCACTTGCTCAGTCGCGTTCCGCGCCGCAGGCCGACAGGATGGGGTGGGCGCGAACACGGGTAGTGCGCTGGGATGGCGGGCCTCCATAAAGGGCTGCAGGACGGCGTGTCCCGGGGCCTCGCACTTCTCACTTCGCTGTCACTGATGGCCTTCGTATCTGGTGAGTGTCCTGTGGGCTCTGCGACGGTTGTCGTGTACTCACCTCCACATCATAGTCTCGCGAACTGTTCTCGCTCGTGATCTCTGGCCTGAGTCCACCGGACGGCTGGCAGTCGATAGGGACGACGCTACCACTCTGCCTCCTCGGCGGGTGGTTCCCCTCAGCGCGGACGAGTTGTTCGGATGGCTCTGTGTCGACAGTGGTTCGGGAAACAGCACCTCTGTTTGGGTTCATCCAGACATCTCGGAGGGGAAGCGCTTCCCGCTCGCGTTGCGTTTGCAGGGTATCGTGGAGACCATCAGTGTGGGACCGCTTGGGAACTGGAATGGGTGAGTGGTATGTCGGACACGGTGACGGCGAGAGACCATGCTAATGAACGCTGTGCGCGTCTGTAGGCTGCCTGAGGGAGCACCGAAAGCGATGCAGACCTTGACGCTTGTGGGCACGCACTTTCGGGATGCATTCGAACCCCAAGTACGCGCGGTGGAAGACATCAAGCAAGTAGTACTCCACCTTCTGGGTCGCGCTGGGGTGGAGGCGGCAGAGCGGAGGGACGTGATTGTGCTCAAACGGCGAGTGTTTCAAAAGGTGCGTGTGGCCGTCGGTGGTGTTCCCTTGAAATACAAACCAATATGTCTTCGATTTTGATCCAGGTGACGCATACTTCTCGCGACACCGTCGGAGGAGGCGTGGTCCTCACGCCGGCCGAGGATCCTGCTCGTCGGGCTGCTCGGATTCAGCACATGTGGAGAGTCGAGCGCAGGGTCGCTGCGAGTCAACCTGACGGACCCGGGGGTGCGTTGACAAGGATGGATCCTCTGAGGATCAAGCCGGGGGATCTCGTCGACGTCGCGGTATCGGTGCACGCGGTGACGATGCGGACGCGCGCGGGCAGACGCACGGAGGTCATGTTCTCCCCTTTGCACGTCGTTCGCCTCCAGACGGCTGCGCGTATGAAGGTTCGTGTGGTTCCCATGCTCTCGCAGACAGACGACGCTAACACTTTCTATCAGGAGTTGACTGCACGGCTGTACGGACCTGTTGGCGAGGCCGACGTTAGTGCTGAGAGTGCCGCGGAGTATGAGACCGGGTTCGAGGTGGGGACCGCAGTTGTCGCTGGTGAGGCGATGGAGACTCAGTGAGCGGGTGTGATCGACGTGCATTAGCGGTGTATTACAGCGTGTATGAGACGGTGGTGCTATACATGTTTTTTGTGAAGTACAAGCGAGAGCCGGGAGGCGCGTATGAAGAGGGAAATACATGTGGACGGAGCGACGTACAGAGTCCATCATAACGAGTCGAAGATCTGCCATTCTCGCAGAATCCCCAGTCCGTCCATCAAACATTGGCCTCCGCACGGTCGACGGTCGAGTCTCCAGATGACGGTGCAGTGCAGGGTAGGATAAGCGAATGGTTCGAAACGGAAGAACAGGGCCCCACGATCGGTGAACCGCCGGGCTTGGGCTGTGCACGACCATTTGTGCGCTGCGCAGGGCTCGCCCGCATGGCGGAACTCCGGCCACGCGCGAGCGGTTAAGCGGATGTCAAAGCCCCGGGAGATGTACAGTTGCGTGTAGTCGGTGTCGTCGGGGTCACCATCGCTGAGAAGCCCCTTGTGCTGGAACAAGAGCGATGGGTAGCCAGTACCGCAGTACCGGCCGTTGACGTAGGAGAAGTGGATTGTAGACGATGACCGTGCGATGGGCGTGAGGGGATCGCTCTGGTATGTGGAGGTGCAGTAGATGTTGATATCGCCTTTGGTAGTACACATTCTGATGACGCTCTCCACGCCGTGTGCGGGCAGCCATGAAGGGGAGGCGTTCTGACTCGGGTGTGGGCAAGGAACCTCGTAGGCCCCCTGGGTGAAGGTGAGGTGGTAGACGAGATACTTCCACTCGATGTTCCCGACGTAGACGTCGAGGCTGTCGACGTCAATGGGCTCGTCTCGGAGGAGGAAGGAGAGGGCACCGTCGCCACCTATGAACGCGTCGAGGACATTGAGCATGTGGATGAACTCCTCCGCTTTAGGGATGAACGGGGCGACAACTTCGCACAGCTTCTGGTGGAGGGCGTCCTTCACGAGCTCCAGGTACTTGTGAGAAGACAGCCGAAGCGACAGGAGGGCGGGTAGTGGCAAGAACTTGCATACGTGAAGTTGGAGGTGGGGAGGGATGTGCTCGTGCATGGTGATAGCAGGAAGAGGACTGAGATTCTCTGCGGGGGTGAACACGGTGAGAGAGACAAGGACGCCTAGCGGAGCGTTGTTCGGTCGGTTAACAGGCGGAATAATGCAGGCTCGGAGAACAGCCCAGGCCTCAATGGGATATGGAGATGTATATCGAGAGATCGTGTGACGTACTGCGCAGAGCTTAACCACGGCTCTATACCTAGACGAGAATCCATGAAAGGAAATATTGGCCCGCAGTGGAGGTAACATGAGGGTTACAAAGATACGCGATACACAGAAACGGTACAATATGGACACTAGCGTAGAATCTGTCGTAAGCAAGTACGTGCTCCAGGTCTGATGATAGCGTGCCCGCTGTGGCACGTCGGGGCGCAGGTATGCCCTCCGCGCCACCAAACTGCGGTCACGGTCTCGACGGGTCCGGGTTTACGAGCGCGTGCGCTGGCGATGGGTGCAGAGGAGCCGCTGAAGGACAACCGGTCTCCAAAGGCTCGTACGGCGCACGCACATCCGACGGAGTCGACTCCATCGCAAACTCCCCCGGGGCTCCAGTCCTCCCACTCAACCTGCAGCGTCCAGCCCAACTTCACCCAACGATCCGCGTCCTCCTGTTGATCTTTCGGCACTTGAAGGAACTTGTCAAGTCGGATAGGGTTCAAGAGAGCGCAGTGCTGGCGCGTGAGGGAGGGGTAGCTGGAGCCATACGATCGGACAGAGACGTAGTTGAAGTAGCCAGTGTGTAGCGCGGAAGTGATTGGGTACAGGGGGGAACGGTTCGGGCTTTGAATGGCGTCGATCGTGAGACGACCCTTGGTGAGGCGAACTATATTGGCGATGCCCTTGGGGAACGTCTCGCCAGGGCGGAGATGAGCGACGAGAGGGTCAGCTGCGAAGCGTTCCCTCCGCTCGAGGTAGCGAATGACATCGTAGTACTGATCATGCGGCATGTAGATGTGGATGTAGTCCGGGAGAGTATGGTTGGGGAAGAGGATGTAGACAGCTCCTGGTCCACCGACTACGGCGTGGTTGTCGTCGAAGGCGTTGACGAGGCGCTCGTAATCCCAGACGACGGGTGCGAATAGGGCACGGGAGTGTATGTGGATAGTGGAGATGACGTGTGTTTCAGCGAGCCGTGATACCTGCCGGAGCCTGGTCATGTCGTCGCCGTCGAGGAGATCCATGACAGCCCTCGTGAGCTCGGGCAGGAAGCCAGGGATGAAGGATGCACTGGCGGGGGTTGACGGCGGATACATGGTGCGTGACGGGGTCGAATGTGGGCTCTAGAATATGTATCATTACGGTACAGACGCCTGTCGACGAAACGGGCTAAGGGGCAACACGGAAATGACGTCTACAGTCCACCTCGGTACCGGCTGCTCCTGCCGCAACTAGTGCGCGTCGCGCGATGGAGGAGGGTCAGAGCCTGGAGCTCGAAGTTGACAGACCATGTAGCCCAGCGGTCCCGGGAGGAGCGCACGAAGCTACACTCCGCCAACACAATGTCGCCAGGGACGAAGTCGTTCACGCCAAGTCGGCCCATGTTCGCCTGGAAATCGAAGGACGCGCTTCCATCGTAGAGGTGCCGGAATACCTAGGTTGTCTGTCAGAGCGTTCAGTGTGGAGGAAGAACGGGAGGCTGTATTACCGATTGAGGATCGGGGATGTTCGCGATAGCGACCAGGGTGTCTTCAGCGTCGGAAAGCTCCCCTGCGATGTAATTTGTCAGTTATCGGTGGACGATGCAGACGATAACGATACATACTAGATTTCGGCGAGGTCCGGTGGTTGAGACTTGCGAGGCGCAGACGATCAGTCTCGCGCAGCAGCTGTACTTTGACAGTTAAAGTAGGCTTGTACTGCGCACGGGTCTCGTAAGAAGCATCTTCCAGGCAGCCAATCACCCAGATAGAGGCGTCCAAGTTGTCGACGCACAGGAAGCGTTCGCGCATGCGCGCCCCCCACGTGGCGTTGGCGGGCACGGCACCTAGGGAGTAAATCCCGACCACCGCATCCGTGAAACGCGCCATGGCATCTAACTTGCTGTAGTGGTGTGAGCGAGCGATGCGAAGAATAAAGATGTGACATACAAGAAGTCTCGCATTGTCACGGTGGCGGCAATTGCGCGCGGTATCTCAAGCAGGTCCTTGCGATACGTCCTCATGACGACCTTCTCCGCCGAAGGCTCACGGAGTGCGGTGCCATCGGAGAGTGGAGGCTCAGATCTGGGAGGAGTCAGAGTGGGTTAGTGAGCAGATGACAGGGAGTACGGTGCACACCTTGCACGAGACATGCTTGACGGGTGATGGAGGCTAGGCTGGCGATCGGTGTTAGCTTTAAAAGTGCGCTGGGAGACACGTCATACGCGTACTGTCTTAACCTTTTTTCTGAAGACTCGCTTCGGGCAGCACGAAAAATGGAGGGCCCGTAAGCAGGCACGACGTGGAGCGCGTGATCGAAGCGATGTCGGGATCCGGGGTGCGAGGTGGCCGCAGGATGGGGTGCGATATTTTACAGCAGCCGTGCATACCGGAACAACGAACACTTTTTTGCTGAGCACGTCACGTCGGAAAAAGGTTAGTAAAAAAGCGTCCTGGACGACGGATCGGTGCTCACGTTCAACCGTAGCTTGGGCGTCATGTCACAGAGTACGGAAAATTCGGTGCAGACGCATGAGCGGCAGGTGGGAGGACTCGTCAATTGCTACAGTCGACTGCGAGCTTGGCGTACTGACGGAGGACGCAGAGCCCTCAGCAATACCGTATCGGTTATGTCATTCTCATGGAACGGCAGGGGAGAGGCTCCGTGAATGTGCATGTAATCGGTATGCTGCTGGGGATCTAGACCAAGATGAGGGCAAATTGAACTTCTGCTTTCTGAGACGGAACCTGGACTGAAGCGGGGCGGGCATACCTTTCGGTCCAGGGGCGGGCAATCGGAGTATGGCAGCAGCAGGCTTGCGTGCAAATTGCGAGCGACCGAAGGACCGAGCCTTGTTCCGGACAGCGTGCAGATTTCCACGCAGATTGACCAAGGATCGCATACAATACGGGCGGTGTGAGTTATGCCGGGACGAGACGAGAAGCTCTGCGCGAGAAGATGCACGGTGAGTCTTGGTGTTAACGGCGGATGCGAGGTTCGCTCACCATGCGCTACAGCCAAGTTACCGCTCAGCGTTCTACAGGGCGTAGTCGAACAGGCCAACCCCGCTACTACGATGTCGCCTCTATCGGGCGTGTCATACAGGATTCGAAACCTCGCGAGAGCAGAAATCGCACGTCGCCATCGGGCTCTCTTCGGAAGGTCAGTGTAAGGAGCACACATGAGTGGATCGCGTTGCTCACCGCGTAGGCAACAGAGTTGTCACCGATGTGGATGCGTTACACGACGTGATGCGACGATGCGGGGCGGTCCTCGCCGGTTCAGCCGTCGTTCAGCTCGTGTGCCCCATATTCGACGACGTGAACGACTTCGACTTCTACACGCCGCTCTCGCACGTGGAGGAGTTGGTGCAGCACTTCGTCGGTGTGGAGGGATATGGACGCCGAGGGGAAGACACATATGCGGCAACGAATGGGTGCATGCAAGGTGACCTGTCATACCTCAGCGGGATCGGGAAGAGAGTCAGGCTTGAGCTCGGGCAGCGTCGCATTGACGTGATCGGTGTCGGCATTGGCGAGGACTGGGACGCCGTGCTGAGGCCGATTGCGTCGTGCTGGACGACGCTCTTGTTCAACTACTCCACTGCTGACTGGATCGTCGTCGGATACCCGTCTCTCACGATGCAGGGGAGGGGCCTGGTCCAATGGGACCGAGTGCTTGATCCGAGCTTCCCAGGAGGGACGCGACTGCTGGAGCTGGAGAAGTACCAAGCGCGCGGCTTCGAGTTCCAGACGCATGCGGACGATTGGGATGTGGACGTACATGGCAACATGAAGGAATGTGGGCGGAGCTGGGTGTGCCCGCTCATGGAGAGGAGCTTCGCGGACGGGGGGTGCCTCCGCGTCCTTGTCGGTCGCGGTACAGACATCGTCAAGTCTGTGCGGTGGAAGTTCGGGGGGACGGCGTGCCCGCTTGTCTGCTCGTACCCGGAGGGCCATAGAGAGGAAGGCGAGGTTCACGTGGTGTGGTGTGCGTGCCCGTAGAGGTTGTTCAGTGCTGTAGCTCACGAAAGATGTAGTTCATGAATACACAGCGGGTCTGTTGACAATGGTGTGGATGTCGTGCGACGTGGTTGAGAAGCAGCGACGAAGCGCCCGTAATGCCTCACTGTGGGAACGCCGGCGAGGTCAAGCTCAAGCACCAGTACTTATGCTCACAGCGAAGACAGAGCACGAATCAATGAATTTCGGGACATAAATTTCTGCATATCGTACATCCGTAACGAAGTGATACTACGCGTCACATACGGAGAAGGAAGGATGAGAGAGGAGATTGAGGGACGGGAGAGGACGAGCTTCATGTGTTCCGTGTGGTGTGAGTCTCGCGAAATGCGAACAGGATGATGGTGGCAATGTTATTCGCGATAAGGCGAGCCACAGAGCGACGGATGACCTCCCAGAAGGCAGTGTA
Source organism: Cerioporus squamosus (assembly GCA_022592435.1). Lineage (NCBI taxonomy): Eukaryota > Fungi > Basidiomycota > Agaricomycetes > Polyporales > Polyporaceae > Cerioporus > Cerioporus squamosus. The sequence continues at coordinate 25,616 of JABYQS010000334.1, forward strand.
TGGGTGGCCGGGCATGAAGCTCGGCATCGTACGAACACGGACGGTTTTTGAGGGCGGCAGGGGGGAATCCTCGTGAGCATGGTTCCGCTGGACGGAGAAAGCCAGCAACATGTTAAACTACGACAGAGACACAGGGTTAGCAGAGCGCTGCAACGTAGAATAACAGAGACTTACAGGCTCGCGACCCGCGGACATCCGGAGAATATCAGCGAGCTCTTGTTGCAGCTCAACGTCGCTGATGTAAATCAGAGTGGGGGCGGCGGAATGGACCTTCGAGAGTGTCCACAGTGACGGCTTCATACTGGAAGCGGGTGAGGGCGTCCTCTACGTGGTCGGCTGCGACGCGCTCCATGGTGAGGGTGCTTGGGAGTATGGGAGGAGGGTTAGTGGGGGATATGCGGCGGAGAAGAAGGAGATGTACCGTCTGGTAGGCGGGAATGTCTTGGCGGAGCTCTAAGCCAGAGATGGCAAGGTGGGGATTAGATGGACGTGGGGTCGGACTCCGAAGTATGCAGTGCAGTACCTGGCGACCTCAGCGATACAGAGTAAGGAAGGGGGGAGTGTGTGAGGTGCTTACTGTATAAGCGTGTAGACGTATTGGCAGGCTAAGTGTGTACGGGCGGAGAGGAGACTTGAAGGTTGGTCGAAGGATGCGGAATCGGGAATGCAGTAGCGACCAGTGACAGCGCCGTCGTGGTACCAGCATGAACCCGCCTGATCAAAGTATCGACAGGTGAAGTGCGACCAGCCGAAATAGACTGCACCCGCGAGTCGCCACGTATACAGTTGATCCTCTATGACTATACGGACTTCCTTCTCGGCCAACAATGTTCCGGACGCGAGGGACTCGAGGACAAGGATGGGTGGAGGCGCGAGCAACGTGGTGACTGTCGGGGATCGTGTACCACAACCAATACACGGCGAAGCATATCCGGAGGTCAATAGCGCGTCGACGTATTCTTGGGTCGTGATGGACGTTCGCGTGGGGAAGTATTCGCGGTATAGGACTTCACCCAGGATCCAGACGTAAGAGTCTGACATGCGAGGAACGTCATGGTTCACGAGACCGCAAGACCGGCAAGAGGACGCAGCGCGAGAGTACGGTGTGGGACAAGCAAGAAGCAGATAGAAAACCTCCGCTGCAGAGACCTTCCGCTCGCCATGCCGAGGGTAGCTCTGTGGAGAGGCTGCGTGTAGGACGTCACGGATAAGGTCGCGACAGAGATCGAGCGCGGCAGGAATACGGGAGGCGGTGGGGAAGTGTTGCCGCATGAGTGCAAGCAAGTTATTACCAGGCGCGATGCTCTGTAGCCATGCATCACCGCGGTCGACATACAGATTCCAGAGGATGGTGAGCACGGCGTCGTATCCGCAGCTCCAGTTAGCACGGTCCCATAAGATGCCGTGTCGGACCGCGGGTGAAGCCGGCAGACCAGTTGTCGATGGCGGCGCGGGGACGGCTGCAACACCATCTGCAGAATCGGCGGGGGTCCTAGCACCTTCAATGTCGTATGGAGCTCTATCGCGCACAGCTTGGGGGTTTTTCCTCTTCGGCGCCCTCGATGGTCGCCAATCTTCCGCCGCGGGACGTTTAGTGCCACGTCGGACGATCGAATCGTCGTCTTCACGAGCGACGTCACTTGGCAGAGCGGGGGTCATGTCTATGGGTGGAGTGAGCTCAGAGGCCGGTGCTTTGGACCAGTCGAGGGCGGGATGCACGTGCGGAGGCACGAATCTATCACCTTTCCATGCACAGAAGGAGGCAAGCAACGCCGCGCGAGAGGTCCCATGAACGCTTGGCGGGAGCGTGTTTGCTAGAGAACATTGGGTGATATAATCCAAGAGTTCGAGCTCACGAAACTCACGGCGAAGCGAGCTAGAAGTGCCGCTGGTAATCTTGGATGTGTCGAACGTGTCAAGGATTAGGGTACCTGCAAGAGATGAACTGCGTGAGAGGCACGTATAAATTGACTGGTGATTTTTGCAGTACCTGAGGTGGCAGACATTGTCGGGACGGGTTTGTCCCTGACAGGCGAAGTCCGTGACCGCAAAATTGGGTAACACCATGACCTGTTCACGTTGTACTTGCACGGCAATGTCGTCAGCAGGTAGGATACATAGCACGGTCTTCTTAGTCTTCGTCAGAGGTATGACATTGGGCGGGAGGCCAGGAAGCTGGACGGGCCTCGGAGGATTTGTCAATTCCACGAAAAGAGTGTCGAGGGTGAGCTTGCCGCACGGCATGCGGTGAGCATCCCACTTGACGACCCGTGCGGCTGCTCCATTCGTTGCGCATAACTCAGTCGCCTCGTTGTACTTCAGTATAACCGGCATCCCTACGCACAACTGGAGAACACCTGCATGATGACCTGTGAGCGTCGGAGGTATGGTCCATAGAGCTTCCTGTATACGGGGAGCGATGACGTTACTTTGCCTGACGGGATCGACAACGGCATCGTATGCCTTCTGTGCTTGCCGGATGGACGCTCCGTCCTTGTTTTTGCCCCAGAGATCATGCGAGTAGAAGCTGAAGAGGGGGACGTTTCGTGCTCTGGCATATTCCCGAACACGATCGGCGTTAATTGCATCGCGATACGCATTATACGCAGTGATGATGGGTACTTCCCGGAACCTGTCGGTGTGGAGTTCGGATCCTCCCTTCACGGGATCATGAACACGAGTGAGCAGAAGGGCGACGTCGTCCTTCGTGCATCGTCCGAAGCGCATGTTCTCAAGGGCGGTCCGAAATTTGGCGTCTTCTTGCGACATGCCGTTCTGACGCATGTTCTGCCTGAGGATAACAACCACCGTGAATTGGTGCCAGAGAGCCTTGCCCATGGCGCAACGCTGAGCGAATTGACTGGAGGCGCAGGACCACTCGCCAACGGTGTGACTGTAGAGAGCGGGAGATTTAGGACCGGGCGGTGGAAGCTGCGCGAAGTCACCTGCTAGGATGAGGCTCTTACCCCCGAATGTGTGTCCGGTATCCGGGAACGCTTTGGAGAGTCGCGAGTTGATTTGGAAGAGGTCCAGACATGAGATCATGAACACCTCATCCAAGAATACAAGGTCGACACGCAGTAACCGGCTGCGAAGCTTTTCTAGGGAGGTGAGCGTGCTTCCTTTCTTATCCGAGTCTATCGATAGCCCGAGGATTGAGTGATAGGTCGAGCCTCCAATGAGCGATGCGCTGCTGCCCGTGGGCCCGAGGACGATGAAACGGTGCGATTCGTTGCGCGCCTTGAGGAACTCCATGACCGCGAGCAGTACTCGGGATTTCCCGGTCCCACCCATGCCTCCCAGATACATGCGCATCGGCTTCTCTTCATGATGGTGAAGGTGCTTGGCGATGAGTACGAAAGCCCGACGCTGCTCAGTGTTCAGCGTGAATTTCTCCAGGATGCCGTGCAAGAGCAGAAGATGAGGATCTTGAGGTCCGCGACTGATGTCGACATTATGTGCGCGGAGTGAAGCAAGGTCTTCCGCGTTGATGACCAGGACGACGCCGGGCAGACCTTGCGGGGATGCTGTATCAGCTGTCCAGGGTGACTGAGTGACGCCCTCGGGACCTCCCTGCCGCTCCTTTACCACTGCCTGACGTGCAGCCGCGAGGAGTGCCTTCCATTCGATCGGTGATTTTGATACAGTGACAGTGGGGCATGGCACGGAAGGAAGAGGAGCTGAGGAAACGGTGGTCTCGCCACAGTGCAACAAAGAACGCATAGCATCCATCTGAAGATTTACTTTGGCGGATCGCTTGCCCACGGCTCCTTCCACGAGTAGGTCGACCAGGGACGTCTCTGTGTGTTCGTACTCATCATTGTCGGGAACGAAAGGCAGCTGATCTGATGGAATTGTATCATAGCCTCCTCCGACCCTCTGATCACCATATGCCGCAGTAAAACCGGCCGCGCGACGCTGTGCGGAAAAGTCGTCTCTTGCATCCAGACACTCATATAAAAGGTTCATGTTCCGCATTACTGCTTCATGCTCATTTCGAAACGGAGTTCTTTCGAATGCTGTGGCCCAGCTTTCCCCCTGCTGATGGAGGTCCATGCCGGCTCGCCATCCTGTCGGGCAGAAGAGTGTCATCATTACTCTACAGTATTCCTCGCGGTCACCGCGATCAGGACGGGGCAGAGCCTTGCCAACAAAATTAAGGACGTACGCTTTGTTCTCCTGGCGCAGATAAACCCCATGAGTGCCTCGCAAAGGATG
>JABYQS010000335.1:0-29829 GCA_022592435.1 Cerioporus squamosus
GTGAAGAGAGGAGTAGACAGGGCGTTCAGCGCCTTCGGGCGGTTGAGCGTGATCTGGCCGACGCCGTCCGCGGGGCGCGACGTCAAGATGAACTCGTACTGCGTGGTGGTCATGAAGCGGACGCGGAGGGGTGTGGAGGCCTGGCGGTAAGCACGGAAGCTGCGAAGGCAAGCGGCGGTCGAAGAGGAGGCGGGGCGGCGGAGAGTGGAGAGCATAACTCAGGAATGCAGGAGATGCTTTATATATGCAGAGCTGCCGCGAAGAGATCTGATTAGGACGGATTGTCAGGAGATGGTGAGAGAATGCGAAGTGCTGCGAAGTCAGACGGGACAGGTCACAGCGCGGTCGACGTTCGTGGTCGCAGTCCGAGTGCACGCGTTATATGTATACAGAGTTGATGTCACCTGGTCGTCCGCCGCGGAATCGGCTCGGAAGCCATGTGCTTTTCGTCGCTTGTCCACAAACCATCTCCATCCCGCTCTCTTCCTCCTTCCTGGAACCCAACTAATGTTCTCTCGGCAGGATCTTGAAGAGTTCTCTGCACGAACCTGCCCTAAGAGCTGTCACGAACTCGACGTCCTGTCTGGGAACCGCTCGTACCTATTCACCCGCTAGGAACGCTCACATACATTTAGACGTACGCGTCTCGTGGTCATGGTGTAAATCCTTCGCGTCTTCGCGCGTCTTAGCTTCTCCAATCTCAGTACAACAGGCAGAACGCGGTCAATCCGTCTGCATTCCGGTAGGAGAGCTTCGGGTTGACTCATCCACGGCGAGCCTACTGAACTGCTTAGAAACCTATAGCCACCCAGGTGTGTAAGCAGAACACTTCGTTCTTGTCGGCTGACATGTTCGAGAAGACCATTGAGTGTGGCCTCAAGGCAAACTCCATCATTGCAGGTAAGTTCCAAGCGAGCGCCGAGAGAGCATCACATAAATTCGAGCACAGACGTACAACTTCGTGCCAATGACAGCTCTATGCAGGCGTGTAAATAACGAGCGAGAGGATATCCAACCAAGGAGGGGCTGTAAAGTCGTGTGCGTATGACGAGGTAAGTATAGCAAGCAATTACTTGGCAGTCCGAAGTCTGTCCATGCAGGGCTGGGCGAGTCGTCCGCACGGATTACCCAAGACCTCAGTCCTGCTCAAGCATAACAGAGAAGCAAGAGCTGCCGTCCGAAGCATGCGTGTACCCCGCTGCGCACCGGTTGACAACGCACGCGCCGGAGACACAGGCAACATCGACAACGCCAGGAATCGCGGTGCAATCTGCACCCCGGGGCGAGAACGCGTCGAGCGGGTTGACGCAGCCACCACCTGTCCAAGTCATACGAAGTTAAACATCAGCAACTCCGGACGACACTCTTCAGTTTCCAGTCTACTCACAGCTCTCCAGGTCAGACATGGTGTCGATGCACTCCCAAGGGGTGCTCGACGCACCCCGGCGTTCGTATACGGCGCACGCAGTCGTCCCCGCAGGGCACATCGCGCGCTTCCGAAGCGAGTTCATGGAGCGGCGGCGAGCGGGAGTCACCACGGAGGACGGACACGCATCCGTCGTGCACACCCCATTGCACACCGCTGCAGGGGGCTGGCATACGCAAGTTGAGGAAGCACCGCTGCCCGGTTGAGATAGGCTGAACCCGTTGCCGCAGGTGAAGCCACACGGGGAGCTGGTCGAGCACACTGGAACGGCATTGTCGGGGTAGGTGCAAACTCGCGAGCTTGATGACGAGGTGATCTATCGTGGCGGAATGAGGACGGGCGTATCGTGCCTCGACAGACGTATGCGTACCATGCTGGTTAATGATGCGACTGTCGCAGCTTGCCCGGCCACGCTGGTCGCCTGGTCGGAACGAAACAGACGATTAGTATGTTGACGTAGGTAATACCGTCGCCGGACTCACCGCCACAGCGACGACGTTTGTCTGGGCGAACAAAGGAATACCCGATAAGCATAGACAAGTGGCTGCAAGAGACAGTCTGTGTTATTGTCAATCCGACGGGAGATGTGGCGTAACTCTCAACGTACTGATTAAACCTATGGTTACGGGGGCGGGGGCGCCGGCCAGAGTCACCTTCAATGGCGCGTTGACAAGGCTGGCACATGTATCAGTGGTCTCCCGGGCGGCGAGCAGACCGCCCAACGCGCGACTAGAACGAGGGTTGTAGGCGCGAGCATCCACCGAGCTGACGGCTAACCCCAGGATGGCGAGTATGCTGGATGCGCGCATTCTGTGTGCCGAACGAAAGTCCGTGCGCGCAGGACAGGAGCGGGAGGAGAGGCTTGAGGGTTGGACGGTGAACGAGTGGAACGGCTCAACGACGAAGTGGTCGACGTCAAGGTGGCGGAAGACGACGTCCACGAGTTCGACCTTAATGAGCACCCCTCCTTGCCGAGCAAAATGCACGGACGCATGCGCTGGTCTAGGCCGCGGCACCAAGCCAATTAAGAGCCACAAGGCACCGGGACACGTTACGACAATTGATCACCCTAAACGGGGGTACTCCGCCATAGCAAGAGGGGGACCCAGTTAGGTCCGGACCTAATTTGTTCCCCCCAGGGACCTAAGGACCTATCTACCCCTAACCCAGGCTAACCCTATAGACGCCGGACCGAAAAGGTCCTTTTAGCCACACGTGATGCCGCAGGCGTCCTTCTGGGGATCTTGGGGATCTTGAGGGTTTGTGAGCTGGGAGGACGTCGACAAGGCCTGCACTGCACACGGGGACTGCACTGCGAGAGACAAGAGGCTAGATACAGTACATATCATATGGTGCAGGAACTACCAAGAATCCTAGGTACAATCGCGAAACGTACACAATAACCATGCTCCCACTGCGGCGATAAGAGTCCGATATTGTTGCAACGACAACCGCGCAATCAGAACGCCGGCGACGAGCTCCCACCCACGCCCGAGCCTGATGCCGGCGCTGGTTCTTGGCAGAGGTAGTTGATGTGGAGGAAGCGGGAACCCTCGTGCTCGAGGACGAGCTCAGCGGGGCAATCTTCGAGCTCCAAGCCGTCGAACAGTCGAAAGAGAGCCTTGGCTGCGTGCGTCTCGGTGGCCGGGGTGTATTCAAGGCGCGACTGAAGCAGCGAAGTCAACGCGAGGTACTCCATAGTACGCTCGCTGTCGACATCGCCGTTCTTGACGACACGGTCGTACATCTCCTCGAGTGCAGTGAGGAAGCGGCGCCCGTTGAACGTCTTGCCATCTTTGAAGATTCCGAGAGGCTGCGGCCACTGCGGCGGATCTTCTTGCGATGGGATGGAGCGCCCGTTGATGGTCCGAGTGACTTTCTGCGATGTCGTCCGCGCACCGTCCGAGCATACGCCACGCTTGTGGTTCAGTGGGGAGTTTTCCCCGCCGGGATACATGATCGTCTTGCAGCGCTTGCATACAGGAGTCCTTTGCTGTACATACGATGTCAGTCAACGCGATGGTCGTGAGTACAAAACGACATACCGAAAGGCCAACGTTCTTGAGCTCCATCCCTGTCGGATCCACCTTGCGCTCCGCTGGCTTCGGAAGGCGGAGAGGGACCGCGTGACAATGCTGATACCAGAATTTTGTCGTTCCTGATCGCGCTACAGAGGGAGATTAGCACGAGCGTACCATCAAATCACCGGACTTACACCTGTAATCCCCTTTGCCGACGCGCTGGATGATGGCCAGCTCGACTTCATGGAGCTTGTCGAGCAGCGCGCGCGGGGTCTTACGCACGAGAGCTTTCCCCTCGGCAGCGTTCTTCTTCTCGACCGCCTGGTTGTACAGCGTTGCGGCAACAACCCAATCGCGCGACGACATCTTGAAGGTCGCCCATTGGAGCTCCTTCCGAAGCTCCATGAACAGGAAGAAGGCATCCTTTTCAGGGCGCGTGAAAGCGATGCTGCGCGGGTCGAGGCCGGTTGCCAGAGAGAACATTTGCTGCGACCTGGTGAGGCCTGTGATTCTGATGATGGGGAGACACGGGGCGTGATAGTTGCCATGGCCGGCGACAGTCACGCTATCGCTGGCGGCGGGCATGAAGAAGTTTGCGGTTTTCTGTGGATAGCAATCACATTGTTAATGAAGACTAGAGGGATCCTGTCGCGAATGATTGCTTACCTTGTCCTTCGTAGCGGCTGCTTTACCTTTCGCACTGCCCTCGACAAATAAACGTGGCTTCTTCGCCGCTGGCGGATCCAGCGCAACCAATCTGAGATTGGTAAGTAAGGAGCCCTGGTCGCCAGCTTGCGCTGGACTAGCTGAGCCCTCGAGGGCAGTCGCACGCTCAGAAGAGCTGGCGCGACGCTTCCTCGGAGTAGTAGAAGTCTGTGAACAACATGTGAGCAGGATGCAATGGTCAGAAGAGACCATGCGGACTTACCAGGCGTAGGAGCTTAGTTGCATCAGGGAGATCGTCGATGTCGTCGCTTAGGTCGATGACGTTGGCCGCAGGAAGCTCGAGGACGATGAGATCACAAGGTGTGGGGAGGCCGACAGGTTCGATTGCGCGCTCCTTGCCCTGCTGGGATACTATGGTAGGCGAGGTGGAGGGAAGTGACGGCGCGGAGACAACGTGAGAACCCGGAAGCTGCGACTTGATTGGAGATTGGGGCTTCGGTGGGGAGGAGACGCTGCTAGGCGGCATGTCAGAAGGGGTTGCGGAGACTTCCTTGGACGAGTGAGCATACGACGGAAGGAGGTTAGCGAGCTTTGGGTCAATGCCCAGCTCGTCCAAGATGCTCGTGGCATCGACGTGCGACGAGAGGTCGAGGAGCTCTTCCTCAGGCTCCTGCTTGACGAACGTGTAGTGAGCCGCCGCGGCTGCCGTCATCTTCATCAATCCGAACGTCTCCCCACTTGGTGCGGGCTCGAGAATGGGGAGCGGCAGCATACCGGCTGGCACGCCATGGGTCTTCTGTAGATCAATGAGAATATCGTTCCACTCGTTCGCGAGGAAGTTGACGAGCCGGATGTGGTGGGATCCAAAAGTAGACTCGACGAAAGGAGAGGGTGCACCGGAGGCAAGCTCGATGCGGGTGTTGCGGCGTAAAACAAAGTCGTGAGCGAGGTACGTCAGCGCCTCGATGCCGCTGGCGAAGGACCGTTGCAGTCCATTCCAGCCCTTATGTGATGCCTCGATGCGGCTCCCGTCTGAAGGCACGTCGTCCCGAGGCCGTGCGAGACAGCCCTTCTTGACGTGGGCGAGTTGATCAGCGTGTACCTGACAAATCTACGGTGAGTGGACAGACAAGGCATTCAAAGCGGTGTGATGACGGACGTACCTTCTCTGCAGCGGCTGACCACACGGTGCCATCTTTGACCCACTTCTCATAAGCGGCTACGAGCCGCCGCTCCTGCTCCTCCTGGCTCCAATATCTCGCAGGGTTCCCATCGCTTGCTTTCGCCTTGAGGATCGCATCGGTGATATCCTGTGCCACTTCAGAGCGGCGAGGGTTCTTCATGCCCCCCAGAATGCAGGCTAGATAACTAGGTAACAAATGATTAGCACATCGCACAAGGTGTATGATGAGAAGACGAACCGTTGGATGAAGTGCCACACGTCGAGCACAACGGCAATGTCGGGGAAGACCTTCAAGATCGCGGACTTGACATGGCAGCAGTTGTCAACGACGGCTATTTCTGGCTCAGCGAAGCCAAGCAGAAGGAGCCGTCGTCGCAGTCCCTCTAACTGTTCCTCCGTCTCGATGTTCCCCTGGGTTGGACACCAGCGCTGTGGAACTACAGTGAGCAACCAGCGACGAATCAAACAGGGAATGTCACTGAAGACTTACCCAAGAAACGATGATGCCCTTCTCATTCACGACCGTCTGCAAGCCTCCCGTGTACACCTTGGAATGCGTCTTGTCCTTGTCGACGACCGTGGCCTTCCCAGCTGAGCGGAATGTTGCGTCGAGCGAGATGGTAACGGCTGAGAAGAGGATCACCGTGGGAATGAGGACCGTGTCGATTAGCACTGGCAGATGGCAGCGTGAGAAAGCCCGACTATGTACTCACCTCCCTTTGTTCGCAGACTCTCTTCTGACTCGCCCTTCCTCGTCTTCTCAGCATACTTGTTGAACACGTCGCCAGTCAAGTCATCCGAGATAGAGCGGCAGTCGTAACCGCTGTTGTGCAAGCCCGACGTCTGCGGCTTTGGGAAGACCTGAAGACCGGCCTTGAACTTGTGAAGCGACATCTGGCGCGAACGGCTCTTGTATGCGCGCAGGTAGTCGGCATGGCACTTGTGATACTCAAGGAGATGCAATTCTGCGAACGCGTCCCGGCTCGAGGTAAGTCTGGAACCATGGACACTACTCGGTACCACTCACGACGGATGTGTTCAGCGAATCCAGCCGCCGTCTCTGACGGCCGAACCTCGATGAGCAAGTTGAACAGTTCGGACGTTAAGGCGCTCTTCTTCAAGAAGATGGGTATTCCCTCTGACGGTGACCGTAACGGTAAGTACACTCCCATGCCATAGTAGATGGTTAACACTCACTCGGAATCTCCCAATGCTCACGGTTCTCCCAGAAAGCACAGTTCGTAGTCAAGAAGGAGTACTTCTCGTCACCCTCGGATTTCGAACCCCCCTTCCCGTACAGCTTCCGGCACGGATTGCAGCGCAATTGAAACCCGATAGCCGTCTCTTCGCGTGCAATCCCGTGCACCTCCCTGTGGCCAGTCGGCGACCATCCGTACCAAGTAACATCGTTCGAACCACACCGGGGGCACTCCGCGAGCTCAGGGAAGTAGAGCGGGTGTACAACAGTGACGGGCTTCAAACAAGCCGTGTCGGGGACGATCTCCGGGGCAGCCGAACGGCGTTGAATATGGGAGTACGAGGGTGGCTCGAAACGCGGGCCCAACAAAGGAATCCGGGGACTCAACGTGACAGGTGGGGCGCCCTTCGTGGTTGCACGCGTGTGCTTCGAGAGAAAGTTGACGTATTCGCACTGATGGGCCTCAAGCTCGAGCTGTGGGCGATACTTGGACTGGTTCTTGCGGTGGGCTTCCCAGGACTTGACGCGGCCTTCAACCTGTACAATGGTGAGTTGGCGAGCTGTGCCGTGTTCGTCACGGCTGATGGTACTAACCGAATTGTCCCAGTCGGTTGCCATCTTCTTGCATTCGGCCGCGGTATTGCCGACTGCGTTTACGCACAGAGTGCGTATGACATCGGGCTCGAACACCGACATGGTGGGGAGTGGGGGAAGAGAGGGGGAGGGATAGGGGTGCAGTTCCGCCGCGACGGCCTCTGCGCCCTCTCCATATATGTCCACTCCGCCGCCCGCCGCCTAACGACTTCTGGTGTACGCGATATATGCGCGATGTTGTTCGCCGTGTTTTGAAGGAGCCTGAGCTTGCCATTTGGCAGTCGCATTTCCACTTATGGTCGCATGTACTTAGCGAGACATCTCCATGTTCACGGTCAGGGTCTCCCTGACTTGGTCGTTGCTCCCATCCATCTACTGTACATTCTCCACTGTGTCGTACTCAATACATGTCAAGCATTGTAAGCTACAGGACAGATACATGGTGTAGAGTAGCCTGAAGGGTGCGAGGCCTGGGCGCACTTCCGATGTACTTGTAGAAATACTCGAAAGCGAATCCGACGCGTACGGCATCCCCGAAGGGTACGTCTAAAATAGATGCGGGGACCTTGCGTTTCCCGCTCTTGTTGTAAAAAGGCAACGTGGAATCGATTGTCTGTGGAAGGTATCAGCGCAAGCTCAAGGAGCAAACACATGAATACGCACCTGGCCACGGGGAGGCTGCCATTTAAGCTGCAGACGCACTGACCCATCTTCAGGCGACTGGTGAATCACCTCTGAAAGGTCCACCTCTGCTGAAGGGATGCTCCGCGCTATAGCGTGCACAGCCGGAAGAAGCTGATCCCAATATATGCGGGAAATGTGGTCGCCGCGGCGTCGTACCACAAGCCAAAAGGAAACAAGTTCCTCCGATGCCGTGTCTTCGAAGAAGGTGCGGCCGAGTGCAGTAGCGAAGCACTCGAAGGGAGAAATCTGGCCCTCCAACTCCCACAAGATGGGTTGCGTCGGTGGGGCGGTGGGGCGGTCAGGATGAGGTTGGAGACAGCAGATCCAGCGAACTTCGCCGGTCTCGAGGACATAGCCGGAAACAGTGAATTGCACTGCAAGGCTACTGTATGTCGCGCACATCATGGAGAGCGGCGCGACGATGATGTGTTCGGCATTGTCGATAGTCAAGAACTCGGGTTGGGTCGACATGATGTTCGCGCGCGAAGGATTGACCTCCTATACGGAGGGGCAGCTGGCGAAATGCTTCCGCCTCTATTACCTATAATAGGACATCGAGGCTAGTACTTACAAAGGCTGGCTCGGGTGAGCATGGCTACTGCTAAGTACTGTCGGACGAAGACACTGGGAGGATCTCCGAGGGACGGACGCGAGCCGCGTGAGACGTCCACAACGTAGAAGCTAGAAGCGATGTCAAGTATAAACAAAGTTGCTCACACAATACACAACTCGCCGTAGCCGAAGCGTAGGGGTCCGCATATGGAAGTTGTGTGCGCGAGCATTCTGGCGGGCGTGTTCCGTATGTCTCGAGCCTGTATATAGGTCGATAAGCGGTATGAGCGATGGAAGCACTGTGGAGTGGTGCTTACCAGACGTAGTGAAGGTCCTCGAGAGACGGGAGTGGCGGTAAGCGCTACCTAGCCATGGCGCACCCTGGGTAGGTTTCTGGAAAGCTCGCCGGGACACCCTGGGCCGCTGCGCGGCCCGCCTGCGGCGGGCCTCCCTCTTGCTATGACCTATTTTTCCTAAACGGTGATAGCGTACAAGGACCTGTACTTAAGTAGGTCCGTTGTGCTTGAAGTTGTCCGACAGATCGACCTGAATATCTACGACTCTACTTGACATCTGAATTCCGAGTACAATTGTCGCTTGGTGAGGCTTCTGTGCTCTGAAGAACAGTGAACACAACAACTCACCGGATGCCGAAGCGCTGACCGTCGCGATCGATCACAGTGCGGGGTAGCACTGGCCCCTGGGTTGTACGGTTGTACTTTCTTGCGTGAGGAGACAGGGGTTCGAGGAGAAATAAGTAGGGAGAAACGGACAGAGATTAGCTACCAGTCTTCAACCGGTATGCACCAAGTATACACGAGTACAATCAGTAAGTTATCAGTACGTAGTCTTGAGTCTCTTGCCTGTGTATCAGGGCCAGTAGTATGAAGTTAGGAAGTTCAAGAAGATCGTTCACGAACGCTGGACCAACATGGGCGCCTGAAAGTCGTGGTCTCGTACCCAGACGTGCGAGTTAGAAGTCGCACTGCGTCTGGGTACGAGGCCAGAAAGTCGGTACCTCCTCGCATCCAATATGGGCAATTATTATTTGGTCATCACTAGAACTTACTCAGTCAGTTACTGTAAGTAAGTTCTGAGCCTTCAATATAGTACGCTTCATTGCCGACTGTGCTGTGAACGTTCCTCCCGCCCATCCAACTGGTAAGTAACTCAACATTACGCGGGTTTGTGTGTAATCGCTACTTCCCAGCTCACCCTGGCAGCTCACCAATTGCTCCCTGTAGGCCAGTCAAGTTGTGCCCGGCGGTTGGCTTTCCCCCTGGGCTTCGAACTTCAGGTTCAAGCAGCGCAGGACGACGACCCGCCGCTGCCACTGGCATGATGGTACGCTACTTGCATTTCAAGGTCGCTCTGTCAGTATCATTGACCGCAGGGGTGGCCTCAGTGCCCGCGTCTCGCTTGCACTGGTCATGGGATACACTCGCTGCGGCCCCAAGACAGCCATCGAAGAAGCTGATGCAGTGACCAACAAAATTTACGACTGAAAGCGTGCTGTGGCGTTCAGAGAGTTGCAGCAGTGTGAGCGGGTAGGCCGCCCGACGTCCCGGAGGATATAAAACAGACTCTGTCACTGATCTCTCTCGGACATCCCCCCACCTAGTTCCGCCATGCATCACGCACAACGACTAACGACTGCGGCGTGTGCTATTATCGCCCTCATTGTGATGAGGTCGACGGCTGTGCTTGTGGGCGATCCCGCAGACCTTCCGAGCCATAAGCAGTACGACTACATCATTATTGGAGCGGGGCCTGGAGGGAGCACCGTCGCGAACCGCCTCTCAGAAGACCCTCATGTGAACGTGCTACTGGTTGAGGCCGGTCCAAGGTATGTCGCCATTTTCGGCGACGTGTAATAATGTGTAGATACTCACCTTGTAACAAGCGACGAAGGAGTTCTCGCTATAGAGGTTCCTTTCTTGGCTTCACAGCTGCAGCCGAACACGCCCTACGACTGGAACTACACCACAACGCCTCAGCAGGGGTTGAATGGCCGTGCCATATCCTACGCCCGCGGTCACGTCCTCGGAGGAAGCTCGAGCCTCAGTACGTCGGCACCGTGCAACGGTACTCCTCAAACTGACTTCTTTTGTCTCTACCAGATCTCATGGTATGGACACGCAGTTCTCGGGACGACTTCGACTATTATGCGGCAGTCGCGGGAGATCCGGGCTGGTCGTGGAGCGCGATGCAATCTTATTTCCGCAAGGTAGCGTCGGTATCACCGACCTGTCGCCAATCCAAAGTGTGATATTGTTTTTCTCACAGGTCGAGCATCTCGTGCCTCCTACCGACGGCCATAACACGGCGGGCGAGATTGACCCGCAGATTCACAGCCATCACGGTTACGTGAACATCACGCTCCCGAACGCAAAGTTTCCTACAGATTCCCATATCATCGCGACCACTCACGACTTGCCGGACGAGTTTCCCTTTAACCTGGACAGCAACTCAGGGAACCCCATCGGGCTTGGTAAGTTCAGCCTCTAACCATCCTCCATGCCTAGCCATTTCTGATTGGAGACCTAGGATGGACTCAAGGGACATACGGCAATGGGCGACGCTCGAGTGCGTCTTCCTCCTACATCAATCCCTTCTTGTCCCGAGACAACCTCGACGTCCTGGTCAACACAACCGCAACACGGATCGTGCAAACTGGTCGTGCAAATGGCCATCCTGAGTTCCGAGCCGTCGAAGTCCAGCGGTCCCGTACATGTACGTGCATCATATTCGTGCATCTTTGACTCAGCATTGATGTTCCTTGCTCTAGCTTCCAACCACACCTTGCACGCCGTCAAAGAAATCATTCTCTCCGCTGGAGCGATCAATACGCCCAAGCTCCTCATGCTCTCCGGCATCGGCCCTGAACCTCAGCTCCGTTCTCTCGGAATTGCGCCCATAGCCGACAACTCGCACGTCGGACAACATCTCGTCGACCATCCGCGCGTGAGCAACCAGTTTGGCGTAGCCCATCCTCAATACGACGTCACGGACGCCATCGGACGCAACACGACCCTTTTCAATGCGTTGCTGCAGGAGTGGAAGAACACTCAGCCACATCGGGGCTTCCTGGCGAACGGCGGTTCTAATCAAGTTGGGTGGTTCCGAATTCCGGACGACGATCCGATCTGGGACACAGTGGAGGATCCGAGCACTGGATCCACGTCGCCGCACTACGAATTCCTCTTCAGAGTAAGAATATCGGTTACTTCTTGGACGTGTACGCACAAGTACTCAATAATCGCTCAGCCAGGATTCGCTTCCACTCTCGGCCAGCCTGCCCCATCCTCCGGGAACTTCCTGACGGTCAATACCGTGGTCGTCTCTCCTTCCTCCAGTACGCACGCTTCCTCAAGGCAGACGTCTTCCGTGCATGAACTGACCGTACGTGCCGCAGGCGGCTCAGTGACACTTGCCTCCGCCGATCCGTTCGACCCGCCTCTCATCGATCCCAACTTCCTCAACAGCACTTTCGACATATACGCTCTCAGAACTGCAATCCGCGCCGCTGTCCGCTTTCTCTCTGCGCCCACTTGGGATGGCTTCATCACCGGGCAGGCGGGACCCTTCGCAGACGTCGACCTGAGCTCCGACGACGCAGTCGATGCATGGGCGCGCGCGCAGGCATCCACGATCTGGCATCCTGTCGGGACTGCACGCATGGGAGCATGTGGTCAAACCGCGAGCGTGGTGGACCCGGATCTGAGAGTGAAGGGCGTCGAAGGCGTGAGAGTCGTAGATGCGAGTGTCTTCGTAAGTACCCTCCCCTTGGACTCTATCGTGGTGGAGTCGCTGCTCACCTTGTGCGGCAGCCGACCATCCCAGCGGCGCATCCTCAAGCTGTGGTGTATGTCTTTGCAGAGCGAGCAGCGGATCTGATCAAGCACGGACAACGCGCATGTTAGAACGCAGTTCGAGGAGGCGCCGCCCGCTGTTGTTCGAAAAGACTCGGCCAGGTCGGGTACAAGGTGCTGAAACCGGATCGTGCACTTCGCATGTCTCGCGGGAAGCCGTTCGTGCTCATGATGGAAGGATAGAACATGTACAACATACTGACATTGTACCGGAGCGTCAAGACGACAACATAATTGGGTACTAGCGAATCAAAGGGCACGGGACGTGTAGTAGAGCACACTGCTAGGAAGACGTATACACATTCAGATCGTCCAATGCCATACCAGCCTGGCTAGTGATCATCGTCGTCACGTCGTGGACGAACTTGATGGATTCTTTCTGCATAGCTGGCAGGCACAGCGGTGAGATGTATGAGCGCATGAGCGTCATCGCTAGCAATGTGGAACAGTCACCGGTGTTGCATGATCCTAGTACCACTCAGGCTCTGGGTCATCGATCCCGAGCGGGTCTTCGTTGGTGAGTGGAACCTCCTGAAACTCGGCTCCATTGCCCACCCATCGACACCGCACATTACGTCTTGTTGAACAGTGCTCAGTTGTCGTTCACGGGCTTTTCCTCGTCATACTGGCGCTCGCTATTTCGTGCCCTGAATGTCACGACAAGCAGGTTATGCCACCTCCGCCCGTAGAGAGGTGAGGAAGATACGCAGTTCCTGTTGCGTGGTCTTGGGAGACACACGCAATTTGCGATCGAAGAATTCAAGCTCGACTCTCTCAAGCTGGCAAAACTGGGACGAAGACAAGCATTCGTCGAGGTCACCACTGACTTCCTTGAGAACAACTAGTAGACAATCCAGCTCACGATTGGTGCCTGGGGTGATCATGACCAGCTCTGTTCGGCTCGTCCCAGTATCATGGAGTGAGGGCGGGAGCAATGTGCCGTGAAAGTAATCATAGGAGAGTATGACCGTTCGCAGCTGCGGGGCACGAGCGGACAATGAGGCAAGGACCGAAGGTACCCCATCCCGACGCAATTGGTAAAGAAAGTTTGTTTGGTTACTACCGGGTAAGAGGTGCTTCCGATGCTTGAACAAGGATAATCGAGGGAAGTTCAACTCCTGCGGAAACTCCAGACCTGCGCAGATGACGGATGAGCGGAGGGTTCTTAGAGCGATGGCCTAGCACGCACAGAGTGGAGGATTGGGGCCGCATGTATTCCCAGTCATCTCATTGGAAGAGACAGCGAGAGTCTGCAAGGATTCGCAAGCGATGCGAAGAAGATACGAGAGCACTCCATGGCCGAGTGTCCCCCACTTAACCGGTGCAATTCAGTTGATCGTGATCCAAAACGGTTATCTGCATAAAACGTACCGTTTGGGTGGATTCGATTTGAGTGAGGTGCGGAAGCCGGACGGGTAGCCGTACAGACATGATTCCCGGTACGTCATGAGTGGAAGTCCGGTGTAGGTTTGAAAGGGATACATAGCTCCTGGAGCGAAGAGAACATGACGAGCATCCTACGGAACGCTCCCAGGCTGTCGATCCGGATGCCTTTTAACCTGAGGGAAGTCACTGCTGAGACAGCAGCCAAAATGCGTATATGATTTGGGAACGAGAACATTTGGTCTTTGGAGTAGACGACAAGCGATCGCAAGCGAGGAAACTTCGCAGCGAGGATAATTGGGATGACTTGGGGGCGAACATATTTCGGATGCGTCGATGTCGAAACAACGTGCCTGTCGTCTGTTACGATGACCAACTGTTCAACTGTCTCGGAGACATCGGGGGATGTGTTGACAATATGGGCAAGCAAATCAACCTGGTCTGGACGATTCGCAGGTCCCAGAACCAGGCTCCGGAAGAGACGCCGCCTGCTCGGGGTGAGCCAAGCACGGCACGTCAGAGCACAACTCCGCAGCGTCGCTACGAAGACCCGGTAGTTCCTGTCCCAGATCAGGTCGATGGTGCGGTATTGCAGTTCGAGGGGGACGACGGGTCCGGTCATGGTGGTATGGGAGCAAGGTTGGCTTCAGATACGAGCAAGGATCTGATACGTTCACGTGAGCATAGTCAAAGTAATTCACACGAACGCCTACATAAAATCAGATAGCTTGACATACCGCACGGCGACCGCATGGCGAAGAACCTATCGGACTCAAAGACGAATTGCGCTCCGTTGGGAAGGGCTTCGTCGCTCCCAGTATGACAGCGACGTTGTGCCTAGTCCCAAGAGGGAGGTGTCAACAACGATTCGTCAACATCGAGAGGTTTGCCGTCCATTTCAGACCATCGCTTCAGGCGAAGAAACATGTCCCTACTCTCTGCGTATCTCGTCAGGCTGAGGGAGGCAAACTCGGTCGAGTTCATGCTATGGTGGGACGTCAGGCCTTCAGGGCACAGCACATCGACGACCTTACGCCGAACATACCATAATGCAGCGTGCGAACCCGCATCCTGCATACGATGACGTCGCCAAAGGACCTAAGACCTGAGGACCCTCGCTCGGCATAAGACGGTATGGTGGACGTCGGCTGGGTACCCGCGGGCGAAGTCTGCCCCTGGCTAGCCATTTCGATCCAAGTCACCGCCCGCCGGCAACCTCGGAGGCGACGCGAGGTACGAAGTGCCCTCTTGCTAGGGCGAGCTGGTAGCATTTCGGTTCCTTTCGTCACCTCGCACTGTACTAGTACGTGGCCCTGTCCGGTCGACTGTGCGATCATCAATGTTGTCAGCATCGCTCTGACGTGAAGACGCACTGGTTGCGGCTGCGCTGTCAGAATTACGGGGGTCAGATTGGAGCTCGAGGTGGACATAAGTGAGTATCCGGGGCATTTCCTAACATATATGAACCGTCTGCACTCGTCAGTATCGGCGACAACAGAGAAGTCGGGCCGGATGGTTCTAGACACGGACGAGCTCACAGATCCTCTGTCAGAGAAAAAGATGCCGTGATTGTGGATGCCTGTGTCTGACACAAGGTAGAGTCGTCGATAGAGTCCGTAGCCATCGCGATAACATCGCACAAAAATCCAAACTCACCTCGCCTCTCAACCTTACCTGACGTGCACAGAGCTCCACACAAGCGTTGTCCTGTAGCGACGTTTCAAGCGTCGTTCGCCATGCAGAACATCGCGGGCCGCGGCCATGCGGGGGGTTACGAGAGACTTACACGGTTAGGCTCATCGCGCACGACAAGGGCGTTTCGTAACGGCTATCTTGGCACGGCCTGGGTCTTCGTCAGGTACAGCTCACATGGGATAGAAGGGTTCCTTGCTCGGTCGTATTCGCCTGACTGCACCGTTCTGCCGATTTATCGTGGTACGTGTATCGTAACTTTGTTGAGGGCACTAGATGACACGTCAGGATTCAGTCACGCACCGGTCAGTATATGTTTGCGTAGAGAAGAGTGCTTGAGTCTCCAGGCGCGTGGACGTTGCGGGTTGCCACGGAGAGTCTGAGGGAGCAGAAGCTGGAGAGCCTGAGGCGCCCGGGCGAGAGTACGGTCATGTGATCGCGTAGTAGGAGCACGGCAATGGCCGAGACGGCGACAGCGGAGATTTGGACGGGGTTGGTCTCTTCGCGGACTACGCCGTGCAGAGACTGCGAGTCGCGACAGTCGCCGCACGGCGCCCCGAGCTGGAGGAATGGTGTGTGCAGCATGCACGGCTGGGAGGCATCGTGGACGGCGCGGCGGGGCTGATGGCCGATGAGGAAGGTGCTCGGTATGCTCCGCGCAGGACTCGGACAGGCAGCCTGCAGCGTCCCACGCGTCGCAGTCCTCGTTCCTGCCTCGTCGGGCGTATATATGCGCCTCTCTTCCTCGCTCCGACCGTCGACCAGTTCTCCGCGCAGCTCTCCGCTTCCCGCATCCACCTCTCCGCGGTCTTCTCGGCCTTCTTCCTCTGCCCCGTCTCCGCATCACAGCCCCTCGTCTTCCCGATGATCACGACGTCCACCTTCAAGTCCCGGCTGGCCACGGAGCGCGGATGGGTCGATCCGCACGTCATGCCCAAGTACATGGACGCATCCGACGTCGCCGGCAACGCGTCCGACGAGGTCAAGCAGCTCACTCTCAACACTCTCGGCGCATATGGCGTCGGCGACACCGACTGCTTCGCATACACAGTCGGGCGGCGGATACGGATCACGGAGATGAACATCGAGCAGAAGGGAGAGAAGATGGAGGTTTCGGTCGTCGCGGAGGTACAGGCCTCGAAAGGTGCGCCCTGCTCTCCGCCTCTCCCGCGAATCCGCTAAACCTTCCCCGCAGGCATGCTCAACGGCGCAGGGACCGTACACGGCGGCTGCATATGCTATCTCATCGACAAGTGCGTGCTGCTTGCCTGTTTTCCCTTCACATGTCCCCTCATCGCGCGCATACATCCAGCTGTGCATCCTTCCCCCTCGTAGCTCTCGGCCTCATCAAAAATATCAACGGCGTAGGGGTCACCCAAGCCCTCAACATCTTCTTCCACGCCCCCGCCTCACTGTACGTCCCCCCTCACATCGACCTCCGGCTGCCCGCCCTCGTGCTGATCCCAGCCGTCGCGCAGAGACACATGCATGCAGATAACGAGCACGTCCGTAACGCTCGGCGGACGCATCATGACTTCGCGATGCGAGGTGAGCCGGCTACCTATCTCCCCTCCATCTCTTCCCCATCCGTCCCTCCTCGTGTCCGCGAATGCCGACGCTGATAGAACCGCGCTCCGCCCCTTCCTTCCCCCTCTTCTCTCAGATTACCGACAAGAAGACCGGCCGCATGATCGCTTCGGCGCTCCTGGGCAAGATGCAGCCAGCATCAGTCACCGCCGCCGCCGCCCGCGCGGCGAAGCTCTAGCCTCCTCGCTCTGAGATCTGAGAACTCAGCACCCGAGTCGGTACCACTCACTTATATGCGCGTGCTCACACATACAGACCCAGGCACAGACACAGACCACTACTCTTGTACAGTCCCGCCCCGCCGATGCATTGTACGGCTACTATACACCACATGTACCACTAGCGATGTCTCTCGCCCTCGCTCTCGCCCTCGCCTTCGCTGTCGTTCGCGCTCACGCTCCCGCCGTTGCTATCGTTATCGCTTGTAATACCATCGCTTAATCACAATCACAGGACGTCCGATGCAGCCTGCAGCCTGCCGCAGGGCGCAGGCCCAGCTCCGACAGCGGGTGCAGTAGCACTCTGCGCGACAGTCGCAGAGGCGGGAACAGCCTGCAACTTCAGACACGGTGAGCAAACCCCTTACCTTCGCGCTGCTCACCCACTCCCCCACATCCTACAGAACTCTCGAGCTGCGACGCACACAGTACGCCGATCAGTGCACGCAGGAGTGCCACCCAGCGATCGATTGGCAACTCCACCCCTCCGCGCACGATGGGCCCGAACAAGCTGGCAATCACCCGGCCCACGCCCATGCATGTGTACGTCAACAGCGAACGTGTACGTGCACGGCGTCCTTGAAGTCGCCGAGATGAAGCAGAAAGGGGCGCAGCCGATTTGCGCGACGCGCTTGCACTGTGCTAGATCTGGATTCTGGATCGCCGGATCTAGTACATAGCTCGCCGTGCGTTCTCGTTCCAAGTGAGACGCGGCCACTGCCAACTGGCAGGGCGGCGGCGGCGGCGGCAATGGCATTGGCGTTGGCGTTGGCGTTGGCATTGTGGGGAAGCGGTCTTTACACGTGCACTGGCAGTGGCACGCCGAACGACACTCAGAGGCACTCCCGAGTCACTCACTACCAGCTCAGTACTCAGACTGGGCCCTGGGGACCCTATGGGCGCGTGCCGCTGCTATAGTACTAGGAGGTACGAGGTCTTAGTGGCGAGCGCCGAGTGCGATCCCCAACCGCGACGCCGGCCGGGATCGCATGGCATTGGCACTGGCACTGGCAGTGTGGCTGCTGGCAGCCTACCGTGCATGCTGCCGAGACGTCGACGAGCGACGATGCATCACCGCTGCCACTTGCACTCAACGCGGGCCCATCCAAGGCTCTAGCTCACGTTCCACGCGCTTCATCCTGATGGATCATTGACGCGTCGGGGCTTAAGAGCCCTCAGGGACTCGGGGCCTGTGCAGCCTAATCTTGAGGGTTAAGTGAGAGTGACAGCGGCGATAACGGCTGCACCTTACAGGTGTCCAGCACCGCGGGCCGAGCCAGAGCCTGTACCACTTCCGCCGTAAGCTTCGTACGCCATACTACATAGTAATAGTCACCCCGAGTGCCCTGCGTGCCTGCGGCAGTGTCGAAGGCGTACGCCATATCCTTAGTAGGCCCTCCGAATGCCCTGCCTGCGCGTCGAAGTCTTAGTATGCAAACCATCTTTCCTCTCGCATAAGTACGCACACGGGAGTAATCAAAGGAATGTGACGATATCTGTACAGACGATACAGCGAGATGGCTCGGGAACGGTGAAAGAACGTCCGAAACGGATACGTGCAGCACAATGGCGGGGAGCTCCGCGACTGAAAGCTCACGACCCCCCGTTTCGAGCTGCAGCGTGTGACACTACCGTCGAATCAAAGAGTACAGGGCGTCCCTCTCTTGTTCTGGGGAGTCGTCCACGAGCCGCTTGAAGTAGCTATCCTCTCTGGACAGCAGCACCCCGGGTGCGTCGAACTCGACCTGAACAACCCCGAGTCAGCAACTGTTCCGCAATTCTCACGATGCTTCGGACTCACCATCCTTCCGGAATCTAGCACCATCTGTAAAGCACGTCTTAGAAATCAGCGTATACAGCGAGAGAGTGAGAAGGACTGACCACTTTGTCATAGTCGCATATCGTGCGCAAGCGGTGCGCCACCGTCAGAAGCGTGACATCGTGGTCGAGGTGTTCCCTGAGCAAGTTCTGGATTCGCTCATCCGTGGCGTGATCTGTGAAACGAGTTTCATTGGTTAGAGGCGACAAACACGTCACGCAGCATTGTCAAAAACGCGCCTATCGACGAAGTCGCTGTAGGCAGAGGAGACAGGAGAAATCAGCGCTCAGGTTCTTTCGAATCAAAAACCGTTGAGCACCCACCTTCATCCATAATGAGAAGCTTGCTCTTCCTGACAATCGCTCGGGCCAATGCAATGATCTGCCGCTCTCCCGCAGAGAGGTCCCCCTCTCCAGAAATCCTGGTGTCGAGCTTCATGCCATTCTGCGCGTGAGGATCAGTCTCCGAGAGCCCTTGGGCGCTCAGCAGTGCGCGGTTGAGCTCTGCGTCCGTATACTGCGAGAACGGGTCCAGGTTCTGTCGGATGTCACCGGCGAACAACTCGGGCTGCGCGCCACAGAACTGGTGATCAGCGTTTGTACGCGGTGCAGGCTCGAGAAGGACTCACGTTCTGCGGGATGATGGTGATGTTCTTGCGGAGGATGGGAAGATCGAGCGAACCAATGGACAGACCCGAGTACACGACCTCACCCGGCCTCATGAACTTTGAGTCTAGCCGTGGGGACAGGTTGGTGAAGATGCAGCGCAGAAGCGCGAGCGTGAGGGTACTCTGTACGAGGACATTCAGCATGGCCCGCAGGAATCCCTACCAAGCGAACATACCTTGCCACTTCCCGTACGACCAACTACGAATCATCTGTTCAGCATTCCGGTAGCACACAGAGAAAAAGTTCTCGCTCACCGATCCCGATGCGCTCTCCAGATCGCACTTTGAAAGACAAGCCTTTGAGCACTTCTGGGGCTCCCTCCGCTTCACTGTACGAGGCGATGAGGTCGCGAACCTCCAGTTCACCGGTAACTGGCCAGTCTGGCCTTCGCCTCTGAAACTCAGCCAGCTCCTTGGAGTAGCCATGTTCGCCGGAACCCATCAGCTCATCCTCGCGCTCGAACTTTAGATACTCTTCGATACGCTCCAGGCTATCACTCCAGTCAGTCACGGAACCGTACGAGGGCGTATTGAACTCACTTGACGGCTGTGGGAACATGAGCTCTCAAGCTCAACAACCATTATCAAGTTCAGACTCACCAGCCAGATCCAGGGCATTGAACGTTCGAACCCATTCGAAGACCTTCGTACTCGCAGCGACTGGTGGTCGGTAGTCAGTGTTGCGCCAGGCGTGTATTAGACAGACTGCGTCCACGTACTGGCCATGCTGAGGGAGAAACCAATGTTCGAGGCATCGAGCTTGGCGAAGTAGGTGAGGTAGATCGCCAGAGACACCGTGAAGAGCGAAGCCATTGTGTCCACTCGTACGGTCATCCACCTGTCGCATCGTCAACGTGAGCAATCGAACCTTCGAACCTACAAGGCAAATATCTGTAAACGAGCGTACCGGTTCAGATTGAAAAACGTATTGGATGCCCTCGTCCAGCGATCAATTCGTTCGAACATCTGCTTCCGAAACCTCTCCTGGACCCCGTACGCGCGTACCGACACTATGGGGAGTCAAGTTCTGAACAAAACAGCGTGATGTCTCATACGACTCACCGATCCCAGCAAGCGTCGTGTTGAGCAATCCGAGGATCGGCGCACGCGTGCTAGCCTCCTCCTGCTTGACAGGACGCTGTGCAGCCATGTACACCCTCGCACAGAGCGTGCCGGCGATAGCCACAGCAGCAACGCCAATCGTGAAGACAGGTGCGACTACCATGACCATGACCAGCCGCACCACTAGGAAGGCAGTGTGGTCCAGGAGTGTGAAGAGAGAAGGAACAACCTGTCCGTCAACTATGGCCAACTGCGTCAGCATGGTGGATTGCAGAAGGGCGTTGCGCTCTTACCAGCACCGATATCTCCAGTGCAACGAGCGATGATCTGGCTTGTAGGCGTGTCCTCGAGCCGCCTGTGGATGCATGAGACTCGTAACGGGAGTGTAGATTAGACACAGGCGTACTTGAGAGTAGTTCCCAGCACGGAGTCCATCAGCTTCTTGTGAATGACAGCGCAAGCCCGTAGGGAACCTTGCATGTGCATGGCCCGAGAAGCGAAGTCCGAGATCGTAGCCGCCAATAGGAGAGCTGAATAGATCCCCAAGAACCTATCCGAGACTTAGCAAACAGCGACGGCATGAGTCCAGCACGAGCATAACTTGCTTACCACGACACCGAGGCATTGGACACCGGTCCATGCGAGTACTGCTTAGCCCAGTAACCTAGCAACCAGAACTATTCGATGAAGTCAGTCGGATTCCGGATCCGGCCAGCTAGAATATCATACCTGAGCGTTAACCACCAGGTTGGACAGCAACAGAGCGCCCAAGAAGACCAGCCAGAAGAGCACAGGGCGAGCGGACATGTTCGCCAGAACCAGAAGCCCTGCACATTGTGTCAGAACCAGGAGCCATCGAAAGATCGTCGAGAAGACTCACACGAACTCGCACGCGGCGTTTCCTCAGGCTGAACCGGCGGGATAGCTTTGTCCGTCCCAGGGCTCGCTGAGGGAACATCCTCTACGATCATGACGTCCTGCCAGTCATCAAGTTCAACCGCAGCGTGCTGTCCCTTCGCCTGCTCTACGTCGGACGTGTTCCCGTTGAAGTCCTCCACGATCGTCGACGATGCGGAGCTGCCCTCGTCTCCTAGAACGACGTCCTCGACGACGCACTTCTCTGCCGTCTTGTCCAGGCGAGTCTCGTCCGGACGTATGATCCCTCCGGGGAGCATCTCATATACATGATCCGCGTAAGGACGCACCACAGCGACATTGTTCGACTAAATGGCAGATACGGCACAAAGTGGGATATCAGCAACCTGGGATGTGTAACATGAGACACACGAAGGACGTACCACCAGAAGCACAGTCCTTCCGCGGAGGAGCTCTCCGCGCAAGCACCGGTCGACGATGTGCACGGCAGTGCTGTTGTCAAGTGCAGCGAGGACGTCGTCAATCAGGACGGTCGGACAGTAAGAGTATACAGCTCGCGCGAGGGCGATCCTGGCCTGAACATCTCGTCAGTAAGTCTCCGAAACGAGTCACTCAGTCTCATACCTTCTGTCCACCGCTGCACATACGTCTGTTAGTTTGGTGTAGCGCAGTATGTCCGATAGAGACTAACCTCAGAGTGACACCCCGTTCGCCCACCTCGGTCAGATCAAGCTTGCTCCATCCCGCGAGATCAGGTCCCAGAGCGCACGCATACAGCGTCTTCCTGTACCGATCTTCATCCAACGGTGTATCAAACAGGATGTTGTTCTGCAGCGCCAAAGTCGAGGTCAGAGATCGGCACTCTTCATGTGACGATCAGAATGCTTACCCGAACGGTATCCTGCAGAATCCACGGCTCCTGTGCGACATACGCAATACCTCCCGCCCGGTTCTTCGGCCCGTTGAAGACAGAGCCCCGTCCGATAGGCATGTAGTGCATCTCACCTAACACGAAGCGGTGAGTTGCAGCGTTTACGTTTGCTATCAGTGTACTCACCGAGCAGTGCCATCAGGAGCGACGTCTTCCCGCAAGCCGTTGGCCCATAGATGAGGTTGAGTCCCGCGTTCCTGAACCGCAACTCCTCCGTGATCGTGAGGGAGAACTCTCCATTGTCCTGAAGTTGCGCGGTAGCGCCGCTGTCCGTCCAGGTGAAACGTGCGTCCCGGATGATGATGTCCTTGACAGATGTGTAACGTTGTGCCCGCAGCCGACCTGGGGCAAACTGATCCAGCAGCTCCGACTGGAGGTATGTGGTTATAAATATGAAAGAGCACCATGACAAGGTAACGTACTTCGCGGAAGAGACGGTTGATACGGTCAAGGGACACTTTGCCTGAAGACAACGTCACACGTGAGCGCGATGCGGCAAAGATATGCGATGCTGCGTACCGTCGATGAGGATGGGTATCCGGAACAGCAAGAACCCGAGCTGAGAACGCAATATCTCGAACACTGAACAAGTCAGTTGAATATATGAGATACCCGGACTGGCTATGATGATCACTCACGGGAGATAGACGAGAAGACGACGGAAGCTGAGAGCCTGTTAGTCATGTCCTGCGCGTATCTCAAGCGTCGTTCACGTACCTGAGAGATCTCGTTTCATAACCAGCGTCTGCAGAACTCATGAGCGCACCATCTGAAACTGGTCACTGGAGGGCAACTCACGTAAGTCGCGTAACTCGCCAGCATGACAAGAAGCGGAATGAAGGTCCTGACGGGCAGGTAAGTAAACAGCACTAAACGTAGGGACGCTAGGAGTGTCGTCAAATAGGACGACTCACTTGATGAAGTTCATCCAGATCTGCGTCATATTGATCTTGCGAGCACGTTTGAGCTCTTCCGCCCGCTTAGCCTCGACCTTAGACGCCTGTTCGGGCTCCCAACCGAGAAGCTTGACGGTACGGATGTTCTTCAGCACTGAGCAGATTCACATGAGCACTCATCGGCATGAGTAAAGATGGTTTTGTTATCATACGCACTCTGGATGACCAGCGTGACCCGTTGGTCGCTCTGCCAAAACGCTCAGTGCTTGTTGTCTCGGTCACAAGGCGGTGTGGTTTACCTGCTGTTTCTTCTCCTTCCCATATTGTCTCGCGAGGTCGTTCAGCCAGTCCGCAAAGGGAAGGAGAACGACCATGACGGCGACACCCACGAAGGTACTACGAGCAGAGTATATATATGAACATATCAGTTCGATACGGACGCTGAAGGGACTTACCTCCAGCCGAGTATCTGGTACAGGAAGTACAACGACAGGACGATCTGCAACGGGGTCTCGAGGACTGCAAGATATTAGCCGAACGCAGCGTAGCTAACCAGGCGGCATGGGACTCACAGACAAGCCACAAGAACGTGCTCGCATCTGTCACAGTCTTCAGGTCCGTCGTGACCAGGTTGTTAATCGCCGGCATGTCTTCATACGTCTCCTCGGGCTGAGCGCGCTTCCCCTGGGCTGTACCAGGAATAAAGGACATAACTCGGTCGAACGCCGCAGTGAGGAGCTTCGCAATCGACACGGCCTCTCGCGGCTTAGGCTTTCCGGCAGACCTCGGCTTCGAGCACTTCGCGCGCATTCGAAGCGAGTGGTCGTACATGAGCTGCGTCAGGACAGCTTGCGTTCGCATCACCACGGTTGTCTGACAGCCCCCGAGGAACGACATTAGCTCTGACACCGCCTGCAGCAGGCGGCCTGGAACGCACCGATACGTAGTGGTAGAACTGCATCGCAAACGAGACCGTCATCGATCCAAGGAGCAGGGCGGCTATCCAAACCCAAGGACGGACGGCTTCGCTATCTGCCCCGTTCTCGATATAGCTGTCAAACCAAGAGTGAGCTATACGGCTAAATCGAGGATCCGCGTACTCACGCTAGGATGTGACGGATGCTCAGCGGCGCCAGGAACGAGGCGAAGCTCTGCAAACGACATATCAGCTGGGAGTTGTGCAACACAGGAATGTCCTAGTGACTTACCGCAAGCGCGACCATCGCTCCCATGAGTGCTTCTTCCCACCCTAGGGTTCATAGGAGAACGGCGCGACCATATAAGCATCCCACGAGCGGTGCAGAGTCAATGGTTACTCACGGAAGACCCACAGCAAACCCCAGGCGACGTTCCACTTCTGCCTCTTATCACCACTAGCTTCGGCCTCGATTGGATCCACGTACTAGACATCGCATGCCCCCGATTTATCTCGTCACTATCGCGGGACAATCACATGTGCACACACCTCGTAACTGGCATCGACCAAGTATTCCACGCTGCGCTCGAGCGGCAAGTGCGGAAGCTGGTCCTGTTGCAACTTGCCCTTGGTCGCGTGCAGCCTCGCGGAGAACTTGATGAACGGGTTCATCCAAGAGTACGTCACAAGCGACAAAATCGAAGCCGTCTGCTCGGCCCGCCGCACGGTGGCGTCCCAGACCGGTATGCCAGGCGTCGGTCGGCGTGGCGAGATGAGAGGAAGGACCACCGCAGCGAAGGTGAGCACGGCAATCTTGACCCAGAGGAGGCGACCTTCATGTTCGTCCGCTGGAACCCGGTTGTATGTGGCGAGAGGCCACACGTCGCGGTACATATACACTGCCCAGAGAACGAGTAGGATGCCACACTTCTGTACGGTAGCCGAGTGGGCATAGCGAGTGGTCCAGCGAGAAGCATAGGCGGATAGTACCACAGTGTATGCCTAGAAGATGAGGGTCAGTATGTGCGCCACCGTGTGGCGGAACGTCCGACGTACGAAGGCGGTGGATTGGCATGCATAGAAGCCGAGTACAAAGGCATGGCTGTCTTGACCGAACCGTATCTCCAGTACGAGCGTAACCACCGAGAGGATGAGGAGTGCAACTACGCAGATGAATGAAAGGAGATCATAGAGGCAGTATGAGGGCGGCTTCTCCAGTGGCGAGGGCGGTCGGAGTGACTGTTGATTCTCGGGCTGAGCTTCCATGAGGCTGATATCGTCCATGATGCTGGAGAGGCGGGTCGAACTGACGGCAGATGGGTAGAGAAAGGCACGGGAAGTGGAGGATAGAGAACCACTGGCGTATATATACGAGGAAGCTGTGAGTGCGGCGAGAGTGTGTCCCGGCGGGCGCGAGCGCGACCGATATGTTAATGCAGAAGGACGGACAAGGGCGCCCACAAGGCAACCGTCAGACTCCAGGGGTATCTGCACGACCAGAATGTAAGGACCGAGGGCCTTTGTCCAACAAGAGATCTGAATCAACGGACAAAAGGCCACAGCGTCCTCGCTACTGACAGGCGGCGGAGAATGGCAAGAAGCAGGGAATGAGGAAAGCGCGTAGACCTGCCAGCACGTTGGCTTTCATTCGATCGAGACACAGCTGCACAGCACAATACATGGACAAGCGAGAAACCAAGTCGAGGAAAGCTGCAAGTCATGCGCTTGGACTGGCAGAGCCTTCATTCTTGGAAGAAGTGAGGTCCAGGCGGTACGCCATGTTGTCGAGGTCGGGAAGCAAGGAGCCCGCCACCCAACCGAGTTGGAAGCTGTGTCTCGGTGCTCCGATTCCAGATCCGCATGCTGAGATACGCGAGGCGCCCGACGCCCGTCGGCCGCGGCGGTCTGGCCCGCCTCCCCGCTGTATGTACTCCCCGCCCCTCGTCCTCCGAATGTTCCAAACGGATTGCGGAAGTCAGGCTGTGCCTCATCCGAGCCTATTCGAGCAGCAACATGCCTTACTCGCATACTTGTAAGCAGTACCCGCATGCGGTGCCGTATATGACTCGCATTTCTCCGTCCGAAAAGTTCACTCACTTCAAGTTGCCCCGATATCCGCTGAGGCGCCATATCGCCAGCGAGCATCATAACTCACAAACAACGCGGCACGTTACTCGCCATAACAAGTCGTCTCGATGCGCTCCAGATATATGGCCAGGAGTCTGTGCACACGCTGTCCGCGGGATGTATCTCCACAAGAGCTTCCTCCCAACCGAGGAGAGTTCTGCGACGACCTGCATCGACGCAAACAGCAAGCACGCAACGCCTTTGGAGGTGGGTACACACTCTTTGCCGCTCGGCGCGCATCCTAATATGCCATGACACGAAAGCTGTGGCGCAGTAACAGCATGCGGATGGAGGGGTCAAAACTCACGCGGTTACCGATCCTCAGCTTTCGTATATCCATTCGACTGGATAGGCATGACGCTGAACTTTAGATGGTCCTGGATAGTTCTCGCTGCCATCGTTGAGGTGAGCCTGCGTTTCATCGCCTCCCGGACGATATTCCGACACTGAGGAAGACATGATAGACACAAGAATCATACCAGGCACTCACCCGTCAACGATCGTGCTTGAAACCTACTTCCGCGCCATAGGTGGGACCTCGCAGGTGAGTAGACTCTGTTCGGTGAGTACAGCACGCCCCTTGAAATCCTGTATGACAACCCGATCAACGTCAGAACTGCCGGAGCGACCTGCCTGTCCTCACAGCGTTATATGCGTCCCAAACACCCGGCTGTCATCGTCGAGCTTCAAGATGAGCGGCATGAGTCGGCACGAGTACGAAGGTGACCCGCTGTGTACTTGGCACTGTCTCTCAGCGCGATGCTCTGCCAATGAAGACTGCTGTCAACTCCTTCGGCAGAGTAACTCACGACGAACATAGTCCATAGACCCAGCCTCTATACAGATATTTTGAGGCCTTGTCCTAGAGCAATTCCGTTGCAAGCAACCTGCGAGCGTCGTTCACAGGAAAATTGTTAGGGTGGTTCAGAACTTCAAGGTGAGAGTGCCGCCGGAGACCGGTACGGACGGCGCTGCCAAGTACCTTCCGGGGGCGCTCCGAAATCGGCGGGGTCCTAGTGAACATCCGACAGACAACGGTAGTCAATGTACTTGCTGTACTTGCTTGTCCTCTGGACTGCGCTCACCTGACATCACTCTCGCGACTCGCCAAGCAAGAAGGATGAGAGTCAGAACACTGAACTTCGCCATACGATAAGAAGCGCATCCCCGACTTCGGATGGAGGAGGGTCTTGTCCAGTAGAAACGGCCTACTCCCTAGGACGCCCGAATGAGCGCTAAGATGTTATATCCCCAAAAACCTCCATGTGCACCCTCACCGTACATGACGGGCATGTTCACGCCGAAGAGCCCAAGCAGCAAGTACACCTTGTCTTCCTTGCAGGCGGTGAGCCGCTTCACCGCCCAGGACATGCAGCGCGCAATGGAAATACTTAGAGCGAGAGGGACGTCATGCGTGAGAACTCCTTGGTCAATGCCTGTCACTCCCTCCAAGATGTCCACGAGCTTGTGTTTGGTGCCAAGGTGTCTCCAATCTGCAGTGAGGAAAGTCACAGCCTTCAGCACAATGAGCTCAGGTAGTGTCCACCCACACGTATGCCACCAACACCAGCGAAACTTCGTATTCCGGATGTGAGGGTCTTCATCAGCATCAATGTCATCCAAGTATGCATAACAGACCACCACTTGCGAGTGCCAAGCATACATTGAGAGGACCGTGTCTGCAACTTCTGTGCTGCTCGTCCTGTTGATGCAGCAGAAGTCCATCCAGATGTACTTGAAGCCTTCTGCTAGGGCGCATGCAGAGTCGCAGACACATCACGGATCTTTGGCGACACTGCCTGCAAGACAGAGCCTTCTGAATCTGAATCATCGGGTCATCCCTGTTGTCGACTTTGTGCTGATTACGGAGCAGGTCCTGGTACAAGTGTTCCCTGGCCTTCGACCAGACGTGCAAGAGGACAGCGTACTTGACTTCTGCTGAGCTATCGACCTAGCGGAATTGTCCAGTTCTTGTGTTCAGTAAGTGCATGTCTGGGTCTGTCTGCAAAAGCATATACATCAGCAGTAGTGATGTTCCAGGCCCAGCCCGAAGCCAGAAAGCCAGGCCGGCCAAGCCTGTTTGCTCACCAGGCCAGGCCGGGCCAACTACTCCAGCTTTGGGTGGCCTAGTGGCCTGGCTTGAGACAACTCGAGCCAGAAGCCAGGCCGCCAGGCCATGGCCTTGTAAATGCCCATGTACGCATGCTGGAGGTGGTGTATAGACATCAATAATGGCAGCTTGTGACCTGTGGAGACCTGGTTCATGGTCTGAATCAAGTGGGTAAGTGATTGGTTATAAACAATGCTTGAAAAAACCCTTTGACTTACCAGTCTCTAAGCCTCCCACAACCCGGTCATATAGATGCCATGGGCCAAGGCTCAGGCCAGAGCCAAGCCAGAGCCAGGCCTTATATCCTGGCTTCCAGCCTGGCTCGAGGTTTCTCAGGCCTGAAGCCACTGCAAGCCAGGCCAAAGCCAGCAGCTTTCAGGCCAAGCCGGGCGAAGCACATCACTAATCAGCAGGAAGGAAGGAATATAACACCAGTTCGCTCACCTGCATGTCAATGTCGAGGCCCCGGGTCGGCGAGACGACTAGTTTTTGAGGCTGTTTGTCACTGTAGTACTGTTGTACACTGTATGCCCTCAAGCATTACAATATATCATGTCTATCTATCGTATCTGAACAGTCAAACTGAACTGAGGGTTTGCAATAGTTGGTGGAGCAGGAGGAGGAGAAGGAGGAGGAGGAGGAGGAGGAGGAGGAGGAGGATGTATATTTCACATCACATCGCACATCCGACAGGGCATTGCATACCCTGGCGGCGCACCGTGAATACCGAAGTGCACTGCCATGATATGCAGAGACATCAGTAATTTGGGAAATCCATTACTGGCCATTATCGCATTATTCACATTACTCCTCAGTCACTAATACCATAATACAAGTAATGCAAGACAGTAATACAATTGGTAGACCATGAAGCTGATTTATCATGAAAGTGTCTCGTGTGCGTGGTAGTCAATATAGTGGTTTACATAGTATGCGTCGAAGGCATCCAAAGTATCTGAGTAGTGAAACCAAGGGGGGAGGTGAAATGGTCCATGGACAGGCATGAGATGACAAGCACGAGCAATAGAGCTAAGTGGAATAATCGTCTTCACCCTGTGGCCGTCTGCCATCTCCAGACACACAACCCACATCCCAGTAACCGGATCGGGATCTTGTCCGTCGACCACAAACCATTCAACCAGCGCACCTTGATAGTCGACACCTTCGCGCGCATGATCGACAGGAACTGATGCACCCGTGCGACCTGGAAGCATGGCATGCCCCAAGTGGTGGTACTGTAGAGTTTCGACCGATGCGGCATGTCACAGTCACAGGGACCTCCCCGCCGCACCGCATCATGCTGTAGGTCACAGGTCACAGCCCCTTTGGGGCCCCATTTTTTTTTTGCG